>JBAMHV010000013.1:13814213-13840145 GCA_037177535.1 Pseudomugil gertrudae
TTCTATTTTGCTGCTTACTATAAACTTTTATCCAATAAAGTTTCAAACTCCGCGTTGTGTCAGGATCAGACCGTGACGGTGTGACACCCGCGTCGTACTGGAATGAGTTCACAGGCAGCAGAACGGCTGATATCACAACTGATCTTATATCTGTGCAAAGAAAATATCCATTTATAGTTATGACCCCTATTTAGAAGTCAAGGAAGCAAAGTTTATGTTATGTTCCACTGCACAGCTGGAAGGATTAGACATATTATTTTTGCAGCTTACCTGTTGGACTGTTCATGCGTTAGTCATTGATTTTTATATAAATAAACGTATTGCAATGAAAACCTGATTTGTGCATTAATGCAGAAACATCTTGTTGGAGCTTCTGGGCTGCTTCTGCTTCGTGCACCTCAAACTCTGGGTCGGATTCTGGACATACGGTTCAGCACGATGCACTGCCATGATGGATAAAATCTTTATTTCTATGTATCACTGTGTACTGGTGCACGTGTGCGCGCCTCGGCAGCTGTTTACACCATTACTCTGAACATCTGCGTGAAGCTGGCCCCCCACCCCTCGACACTGAAATAGTTTCAATCGTTTGTGCTGTGTTAGTGCTGGTTTGTGAAAATTGAGACTACTTTCAGTGTGGTTTGCGAGGGATGGGGGGCCAGCTTCACACAGATCTCTGAACTACATCGCGGGGGAGACCTCTATCTGAGGTAACGTCACAAGGTGGGCGGGGTAATATGAGGGTCTCTCTGGCGGCTCAGTGAGCGGATGAGCACCAAGAAATGATAGCAAGCCATAGTAAGCCGTTTCCAGTACCGGGTAAGAGACCTCACAGCAAGAGATGAGTGGTATGACAAAACTATAGTATGGTGCTTGTTGCGAAATGCATCTTATTATCATAAATGTGCATAGGATACACTGTGAAATGACAAATATAGCATAATATAGTTCTTCCTGAAATAACATAATTCATTGTACAAAAAAAGTACCTTATCTGGTTGCATAGAGTTTAAATAAGTAAATAAGTTTAAATAATTCTTTAGCATGCTTTACCGTAACCTTTTCATAGGACAGATGCTCACAAACTAAACTTTTAAGTTTATTGTACATCTCCAACATTCTGAGAAGTCTTATAACATCACACTCTGCTCCAGAGATCACTCAGAGACATGTTGATATTATGAATAAAATTGTTTTATGCTGATATTTGAGATACTTTTAACATCAAAACACTTTTGGATTGATGTATTTTGGTTCAGTTGTTTTTGGCGGGTTTCTTTTCTTTTTAAGAAATGTTTTTGCAAAGAGATAATAAGCTGCAATGTTTGTAGAGTTCTGCATAAACATGCCTTTTTGTTATTTTTGTTACAGTATACGTTTCCACAGGACTGATGTTTTTATGCTTTGAAGTCCTACACCTTTCACTTAGTCATTAAATCAAGTTGTTGCTCATAAATACAATACAACATACATTAACAATATTATTTCTCATTAACAAAAAATTATCTTTGCTAATTCAGTAGCAAACAGTTCGTTACAAATTCACACAACTTGTGCTTAAACAAAGGGTGATATTTGTAACTATATTAAGAGTCATAATCATAGATGCCTTTCAAGTGACGTATGCGAGTGATGCACATGCAATCTAGGTTCAAAACAGATTTATTTTCCTGTTTGACCAACGCAAAAACACGTGACTCAGAAAGTTTTGTAGCCTGAAAATGCCATCTTGCTGTGCTGTGGGATGTACAAACTGGAGTGAAAATAATCTACACCTTTGTTTTTACACTATACCAGGAAGCTAGCATACATTTTAAAAAAAAGACTGATTTTATGGCTACGTGCCATCATTTGATTATTAATTTCATTAATTTCCTGTGTATCTGTGTATTCATTCACTGTAACTCTTTTATCTACCTATTTATTCTTGCATTACTTGTTCACACATACTTGTTCCCTTATTCACACATTGATATTAGCTCATGCTCTGTGCTTACAGCTGTTCTATATTTTGTTCTGTGGTTAATTTTACGATCTGTGTAATTTTTTTAATTCTTTATTCAGGAACAGCAGGCAGCAACACCGACATTCATCAGTTTGTCCATTTTTTATCATTATCCATTCTGAAAACTAATTTATTTACTTTATTGCATGCTCATGTTGTTGTCTAAGTCATTAAAATCTGTTTTTCAAAAGGTTTCATTTGTTTTCTTGTGCCTGCCTGTTTTAGTCCCACCTGTAGGTAAAGTAAGGTTTTAGTTTGAGCCAAGTTATTTCTCATGGAGATGTTTCCTTTTATACATATTTAATCCTTTTGGTCTTTGCATGAACATGGTATTGTCTGAAGAAGATTGTTGTTGTTTTATGCATCATAAGTACTGTCTATACTGCTGGGACATTACATGGAGACCATGCTGGTTTGATTATTTAACTTTACAAAGGTATATTGTAATGATAGCAGTGAGGAATGTAGAGGCTAGTATAACAATATTATTCACCATCAGTAATCGGATTATTGCTGTCTGTGCACAGTAGAATTTGACAGGTTTGTTTGGAACCGTCCATGACCCAAGTGACTGCTCGTACAGCAACCATATTGAGGGCTCTGCGTTACACATTAACCTCTTCACCTCTGTACTATTTTTATATTCTAAATTGCAATAAAATACTTTGCTGGGATCTGGCAAAAAAACAGACTATTGCAATAAAGTTGCACTTAGATGGCAAAAAGACAAGTGGAAATACTGCCAATCAATCAATCAATCACGTGTTACTGCCCCCAATGAAAAATGACACCCACTAAACGAAGAAAGCGAGCAAAATTTTCAGCAAGCTCATGAAAGGGTGGGGGGAGGGGGAGGTGTATTAAATCTCAGTTTAATAAATGCACTCCTATAATTGATGAAACCCCTTCTCTGTATGTGGCAGAGATGAAATGGCATACCAGATTTTTATGATTTACCACTAAAACCTAAGAGTTCTACCATTTTTAGACCTTCCTGAGCAGAAAGCTTGCAGTTTATTTAAAGAAACAATGCTACACTCTGAATATCACATTTTTAATTCGCAGACTGATTGCTGTCCGTGTTTAGTTGAGGCATACGGTCTGCATTGTTACACATTTTCAGACTAGACATGGTCACTCACAGAAAGACCCAGTGGATCTACAGATGATTACATTTCTGCCACACAGTCCTAATTCATGAGCAAATTCAATCACAATGAATACATCAAATAGTTAGTTTCTTGTGTATATTAATCACAAAACAAGATTCTGGTGGTATTTAGAGAATCTGAATCAAGGTGGGAATCAAGTATCATAACTATTTGGCTCATTATCAGAGGAATGAAGGTCATGAGGAAATATTGTGTTCTCATTTTCTTCTGCCATTCTGTCCTGACTGAATTGTGTTTGACAGAAATGGAGTCAAGCGAGCGACTGACCCTGCCATCTCCAGCCACACCCTCTCTTCACAAGGCCTCCTCTTCATCCAGCTCCTCCCCTGCTCCACCCCACACACTTCCCACACAGTACAGTCCAATGTCTAGTCCTGAAGGCAGCTCTCCTCTCGCCATCTGCGGTATGTACATAAAGAGAAAACTTTGCATAAAGTCAAGCCACAAGATCAAATGTGATTTAAAGCAACCTGTGCAAATGAATTATTCATTGTCAGGTCAGTGTGTTTAATTATTCCCTCCCACATACTGCATAGGGTTTAAAATCATTTTACTTGGGTTGAAGTTCAGATATGCTGCGCTGCAGAATGCATTGAGAAGTCGTGCACAAAAAGAGCCATAAATTCAGTTGCTTTTAATGAATGTAAATGTAGCCATTATCCTGAATGACTTGACAAATAGTCCACTCTTTATACCTGCCCTTCTATGTAAACCTTTGAGCCATCCAATTAAATTTCCTTGGAGAGTCAATGAAAGATTGATAATACAATAAGGGGGATAGAACTCCTTCCTATACTTGAAACATGTCAAGCAATTTGGATACGAGGGAAAATGACTTAATGAATGCTAACCATTTAAAACTCTGCATGTCCTTGTGGATTTCTTTTGACAACTTTTAGCTTGAGTTTATCTCGTGTGATTTGAAATGCCTGTCAGCTTCACACCAAGCGTCTGAGCATGCAGCCACCAGCATCTCTTCTTCTCTCTGAATACTAATTGTGGTCAAAGCCATTATGCACTGAGCCGCAGTGGTGCATAAGCTGTCAGATTATTCCTGACCACAAAATAATATGCAAATTTACATACCGTGGTTTGTATTTTTTAGGGTTTTTATTATGAGATGCATCAAAAAGTAGTGTTTTTTTTTATTTGCCATGCTGTCACAATGAAGAACGTTGAGATCCTCATGAATTATTCATGTTTACATCTTCACATTCAATGTGCACAGAGGTTTCCTAGATAATTTACTTTAGAATGAACATACTGGAACCAGTTGGTGGTTCTGGAGTACAGCATTGCTGTAATGACTATAAAGTAAATTGAACTATTTCAGAGATTTCTTATCAGCTTAAGGACATAGACAAAAGATATCACATGCTCATCAAGTGGGCAACCATAAACTTCCATCCATCCATTATCTACTGCTTATTCGCTGAACGGGGTCATCGGGGGGACTGAACCCAATCCCAGCTGACATTGGGCGAGAGGCAGGGTACAGCCTGGACAGGTCGCCAGTCCATCTCAAGGCCAACACACATAGACAAACTACCACGCCCACCCACACTCACTCCTACCGGTATGTACAATTTAGAGTCTCCAATCAGCATATCCCCAAGGTGCATGTCCTTTAGACTGTGGAAGAACCACAAACCAACCACAAACTTTAATTCTTTAAATGCCTCTGAGGACTTGCTCCAAAAGCAAGGCGGTCTGTGGTAAAATGCTCACATTTACAAGAGAAACCTGTTTCCAGTTCCATTTAAAAAAGATTTCAAGTGCTCATTTACTAACATAATATCCATGTCACAGAACAAAAGAGTAGTGGCAAACACTTTACAGGTGCTTTAAATGCACATAAGGAATATTAGTCGAGCTTAAATATATGTCAGATTCTCTCCAAGTTTCTCTCCAAGGTCAGCTGTGAGGAGGTTCTGTTTAATCTAATGCTCTTGGGCAAAAGAGAACTAAAATTAATTTTATGCCTTGATATTAAGTTATGTGTTGTGTTTAACCTCTCACCCGCCAGGCCAGTTGCTGCAGATGAAGGGGGATGAACACTCAAAACTAAGCGTCACTCCTGCTTTTGGGCTTTATACATCAAGTTCACCTGGCCTTGAGTTTGGAGGCCTGGGAAATCTGGGTTTGTCCACTTTGGCTGCTCATTCCCAGTTTGGAACATTTCCAGGTAAGAAAGCTTCAGATACAGAAGTTGTTTACAATAAGGCGATTAAGTCCTTTGGTTATCATTAAAACTAATTTTAGCTGTAGCATACTGTAAAGTAATAAAGTTGGTCTTAATTTGAGAAAAGGCATCATCTCTTTGCTGGATATTTTCAGAGTTGCTGCAGCATTTTAATACTAATGTGATTCTACACTTTGGATAAAATCCTGCACCTACACATTGTTGCCACTGACAGATACTTTACGCTGATAGAGTAGCTGTTTATTCCTAACTGTTCCACCCCTTGTTGTCTGATCAGATTGGTGGCGGCCTTCCGAGGCAAATACGCCGGGAGTGGGAGCGTTCTTTCCCCCTCTTCTGGGTCTGCATCCTGCATTTGTGTCAACATTCAAGAGCCTGAATCGTCTAGATTCACAGTCACTGATCTCAGGTAAAACAACAACCACTTCTATGAAGTTCCACAACCAGATGTTTGTTCTATGTGAAGTTATAACAAAGGAAAGGAAAGATAAACTTACAAAGCAGCATTCAAGTATTTATTTCATGCAATTAATTGATTGTAATTCTGCCATTAAAATGATTAACTTTATCTTGCTTGGTACGATTGTCCTTGGTTCATTTTGCCATTTTCTGTAGGTATGAATGGAGCAATAAATGGTGGAAGAGCTTCATCTCATACTGTGACCTCTGCTGTGAGCATGAGCTCATTTCCAGATAAAGCGAATAAAAAGAGAGCTCAAACCGACAGAGGTCAGAACCAGAGGAGCCTCCCAGAGTGTGTGAAACTACTCCAGCAAACCATTCAGAACACAAAGGTATATGTTAATATTAGCTCATGCTCTAATTTTATTAGGTCTTTTTCTTTTGTTGTTGTTTTAAAGTTTACTGCACAATTTTTCCTGATGTCCACTTTATCAAGTTAAAGAAGCCCACAAAAAGTCCACCAGAGGCATCAAGTGGCTACCAGTTAGGCTCAGAAAGCTCCAGTGATGGAGAAGAGGGCAGCAGTGATCCTGATGACATGGAGGAGGAAGATAAGGATGATCAGAGCAGCGACAGTGAGGACTCTGATTCTGAAGAAGAGAGTCCAGTGATAAAGAAAGCCAAAGTACGTGTTTTTATTTAAAACATATCTCAAATCTTTTGCAAAAGCAAACCTTACCTTTATGTGTGTTTTAGTGCAGTTTATGGAAGAATGTTGTTCAAGTAAAAATTACTAATGTGTCAATAGTTCATAACTGCTCAGGATTTGCCAAAAGCTGTAAGTTGGTGGGTGGATGTGTTCGCTAACAGAGATGCCTCCGTGAGCCTTTCGCTGCAGAAATTGACATGACGTTCTGTCTTCTACTTGTCTTCCACATCCTCCTACTCAGCGGCTGACACGCAGCACTTCTGAGAGTAAAAAGAGGAGACCTTGTGATGTTGATGGAAGCATTACTCAAGTGAATCATTGTCGCAGTGTTCCTGTGACTTCCTCTTATCACCTCCAGTCCTATTCTCATCCTATTGGCCCGCCTAAATCCACAGCACCATTTCCTCTGAGCACCAGGACTGCAGAGGAGGAAGCCCAGCAGCACATCAGCGTCATACAGACCACAAGACTGGCACTCAGCAATGGTCTCTTGACACGGTCCCATGAGGATACTTCTCCTCTGCCCTTAAAGTCTTCATCTAACCCAATCTTCCTCCCCAGTTCATCAAAATACTTGCTTAACCCAACCTCATCAAAGCAAAGTTTTGCCTCCTCCTGTCAGGAACCTCTGGCTCTCTGTTCCACTAAGAAAACCATTTCATTTTGTCCCTCACCTACACATCCAGAACTGGGTTCATCAAGAGATTTCTCAGGCCCTACCTTACCCAAACCAAGAACATTTTTAGCCAGTAAAGAGGCATCGCGTAACCCCACATCTTTTATGTCCTCTGAAAAGCTGGCACCATCTGTCAGTAGCACAAAGGAGAGTAGTGGAAACTCTGGAGGGTCATCACACCTAAACACCCTGAAGCAGGTGAGTTGTTTCATGCGGTTTTGTGTTTTATTAATTTTACTTTTGTAATTTTCATAGAGATTTTCATTTCTGTGTTGAAAGGTAATCACGCCCAGTAGTAACCACAGGCATCACTAGACCTTTTATACCAGCACATGAGCCTCACTGTATAAGGATGGTGTTCTGGTACAATCTCTCATTTATATTATTATTTAGCAGTAAGTAATACACCAGTAGTATGGGCAAAAGACAGTTTTCCCAGATTAATCTGTAAAATCAAATAATGCAGTTTCATGCAAATGCAACTTCTGTTAGCCTCTGTTTTCTCAGAATTTTCCATTCACCACTTTAAACAGGTACAAATTGGTACAGTCCAGACTGCTACTGGTTAATTCACTCAAGTCACATGGCATACATGTGGAAATCGGACAGCCAGAGAGTTTAGGGCATCAAAAAGTCATGTCTTTTTAAAAAAAAAAAAAAAAGACTTATCAGACAACCGATTAAGATTGTTAAGGACACATTCAAAAATTTTTACGAAAAACAGCCAATTATGTTACTTTCTGCAAATGTCTTACTACTTAATTAAGTCTGGCCCTTTTTATTGACTGGTTTCTCAAAGTGAGCTCCTAAATCAAGGTGAGCGGGATCAGAATGACATTATCTGACTGTAATTTACCACAACAATCTTATAATTAGAATTATCTTATAATTAAACCCACATTTTTTATCCAATTTAAATTATAAATGCTCTGGTTTTTATGTTTCCGGTTGGTTGACAGGACATAAAGAGGATAAAGGAGAAGACAGAGATGAGAAGGAGAAAGAGGGAGAAAAGGAGAGAGACGAGAAGGATAGAAATGGAGAAAAGGAGAGAGACGAGGATAGAAAGGGAGAAAAGGAGAAAGATGAGGAGGATAGAAAGGGAGAAAAGGAGTGAGATGAGGAGGATAGAAAAGAAGAAAAGGAGAGAGATGAGGAGGGAAAAAGACAGCAAAATAGAGCAGGTAAGAGAGTGGACAAAAAGATGGTTGACAAACAGCAATATGTTTTTTTTGGGGGGGCGGAGTACTTTTGAAATGAAGAAAATAGTTTAATAAAGATGTAATCTGAGTCATGGGGAGCCTGTACCCCAGTGGAGCCCAATGTCTGTCAATGCTCCTGGTAGTAACCCTGTTTCTCCTTCTTGTCCTGAAATAAGTGCCAATAACAGTGTCTCTTCACAGTAGAAACTTAATGCTCACACACTATTATCTATCAGGGATTTATTATTGTTCATGAGCATCTGACCACTACATGACTGGGAGGCACAATGTATTTAGCTCTACTGGGAACATTTCACAAAACTGACAGGCAATTAGCTCTGTTGTGCTTTGGGATGTTTGTTATCAAGAGAAAAGAAACTGGCCTCTTTTACAGTACTCTGTTATTGTCACCACTCTGAGAAGGAGAGAGAATGGAGCAATCTGTAACAAGAGGGTTTTAATTCATATGATGGTACATTAAATGCAGGCTTTATATTTGCCAGAGTTTGACAATAGCAACAAATACGAGATGACAGCTACCGTCTTAGGGTGGCACTAAGCCAAACAATTTGAAAATATTTTTCCATAGCTGCCTCTTCTCCTTTATGTTTGTTGACAGGCTGGAGTTGGCTCTTCATTGTCCCTGTCACATATTACACCTTAAACTCATTCATTTACAACCCACAGTAATGTAATGTGAGTGACAGTTTGTGTAATTACTTTTTTTTTTCCTTCTCCATAAAGCCCATCCATTTGAAGGGCTCTCTGAGGCAAGCATCCTCTGTGCGACCTCACAACCAAATCTGGTAATAAAAGAAAAAAATCACATTCCAGCTTTTTTTCTTTGCTAATACTAACTCATTTTTGTCATACAATAATCGGTTGTTGTCTTTCTCATTCAGCATTGACTCAAAATTGATGACAGACTTTCACCCAAACGGCGAGACTCAAAGTGCGGTTCAAGATGTACCCCTGGCCCTCATCACTAAACCCCGCCGCCAGAGCAGTACTCCCAACACCAGGCCACTCTCGGCAGCTACCAGTCCGCCCTACCTCATGCCAGTCAACCTGAGCGCTGGCACCAGAGAGAGCTCTGCTTTATCCTGTACATCTTCTGCCTTGTCAGGACTTCTTGTCAGATCAAAGAAGGCTGCCAGAAACTGTGAGTCTGATTTCCACAGCAGCAAAGACTCTGATGACTCTTTTGGAGACAATTACGATGATGAAGATGCCATTGAGGATGAAGACTCTGGAAGTAGCCTTTCAGGTTAGATTAACCCTCGTCTCTCCTTTTTTAATATTATAAAGATGTCATTAATAAAATATTGCTAATAGAAGTTGTGAGAGATTAGTTGTGTGAGGAATACCAGGCTGAGCTTTCTGGCATCTCCTGCAGACTCTGAGACCAATCTTGAGAGTGACTCCGATGGCTCTGAGGATGATATCAAGGAGTGTGTCGAGACAAAAGAAGACAACGACACAGACAGGATACCTCCTAAATCAGCTGAGGCATTATTGTATTCTCACAAATCCTCCTTTAATCGCTCACCCAGCTGCTCAGCACTTAACCTGCAGAAATCCAGGCCTCAGGGTCTACTGAAAGGTGGTCTACCTAACCTCATCACCAACACAGAAGCCTTGAATTACCATGGCAACCAGGCCCCATCCTTCACACTTGGAACAATTGCAGGTAACAGATCTCTATTTTCTGAAAGATTAAGAAATCCATCACCCAGTCACATGATCAGGTTAATGTAATACTTGGATCAAGACAGGAAGGTGGGGATCAGGAAGGTATTTTTACTCTCACAGGGTTTTTCTTAAAGTCAGATATTTCTCCAGCATTTCTCCAAATTTCACAGAACCACTTGATAAGATAAGTTCTACCTCTGAAATCACAGCAGGTTTTCTTCATTGGCCCAGGTGATCATGTATCTGACAGTGGATGACGCAGAGTAAACTGTCATCACAGGAAATCTTTGATTCTTTTTTTATTTAAAATAAATTATAATACAGCGTCTGTGTGTTGTGAGTTATTGTGGATGATCCTTTAAAGCATTAGGACTGCACTTTCAGTCCCTTCAATCAGGCTTTGATTGATTTGTTCTTTTTTAGACATTTATGCATGAAAACCACTGACACTATATTCTCTGAGTTAACCGTTTGTTAATGTTTTCTTACCAGCACTCTTTGACTCTTAGTTTGCTAAAATGTAAACGTTCGCTACAGCCTGAGCTCCTGAACACTGGAAAAGGGTTTCACTTTGTAATGTTATACTTTCATTATTGTTGTACAGCTGAATGTTCAATTCAACATTCATTATTGTTCAGGCATGGAAAACAGGTCAGACATCCCCTTTTTTTCCAGTGTGAATGCTATTAAATAAGGCAATGCTCATTACCTGGTTTCATTCACACACACACACACACACAGTCACACATGTCTGGTGGCCAAAGCTGAATATTAGATTTAGCATATTTTGTTTTATTAGAGTTCAGAATCCTTCAGATGCCTTTAACAATCTCCCAGCAGCCGTTATGTGTGTTTCAGTGAGAAATGGGGTTTTTTTCTGACTGCTCTACCTTAAAGCTCTGATTGGTGGAGTGCTTCATTAAATGTTTTTCTCTGTAAGGTTCTCCCATCTTTACAAAGCAGCTCTTAACGGCAAGGCGCCTTATGTTGTTTTCAGTCCTGTTCTTAGTTTGACTGGGTGTGCAGATCTATGATTCTGAGTTCAGTTTTGACACGGGTGGACTTCTGTGAAGTCGTAGAAGCCTCAAAAGACAATTTGGAAAATGGTTACCAGTACAAAGACTAAATATAACCCTATTTTATAAGGGTTTCTGGGGCCGTTGTTTTTCATTGGTGTAAATAAGAGTAGTTTGTGGATTTGCTCAGGTTCTAGTGAAAGAATATGATGTCAGTGAAGCGCCCTGAGATGACATTGTCATGAAGTGGCGCTATACAAATAAAGTTGAATTGAATTGAAAGAAGATCCCTGAGTTACTTCTCCTGTTTTTTTAGGGTCAGGGAGGAGGAGACGGGTCACAGATGAGAGAGTTTTGCGATTGCCTCTCGAGTTCGGGTAAGATATTACACCTACACTTGATTTTGTGTCCCATTTGTTCTCACCATCATATCTGCTGTATTGTCGATGTGGAAACAGCCAGTTTTAAGGTAAATGTCAACTCATCAAAACCTGAAAAGTCAACTTGAATAAAACATTACCTGCAGTCAAAGTTTCTTATTATATAAGAAATCTTCTCATATATATAACTTTTAAACTTTTAATGTCTAATCAAGCACTTTCAAGTGTTTAACCATTTAATGTATGTAAAGTAAATAAGTATTGGATTCTGGATCCTCCTTTGTCAGCACAGCTAAAGGAGACCAGAAAACATCCTTGCCTTCTTTTACAAGCCTCTGTAAATCGTGTATCATTTTGTGGTGGGCAGGAAGTTGAACGAGGCCCTGCAGTTACACATAAAGGGTCCAACCTCAACACAGACATGCAACATTAGCAGCCTTATGCCCACAAATTCCACTGCCTTTAAGGAGCCCAGCCTTTTATCTTTCAGAGATGTTTTTCATCTAAAGTTTCAAGCAGAGACCACAGGATTATATTTCACTTGCTGCCCTATCCGGGATAACAGCATACATGTCTTTTCTGTAAGCTATAGCTGCTCCTTAAAGGAGCTCATGGGGACTGGGAGAGATTACTCCACTTAGCATTATTTAGGACTATTATTACAGCAGCACGAGAAGCCACAGAATATGCAGTAAATAGATTGTGTGTTAAAACATACTGTTCAGGTGGAGGAGAGAGACCCAGGTCAGGACCGTGGCAGGGCGTCTACAAGGGGAGGTGGCTTACTTTGCTCCATGTGGGAAGAAGCTTCGTCAATATCCTGATGTAATGAAGGTAAATCAAAACCGTATTGCTTTATGATGTTAGTTCAAAGCCTTAAGTTATTGCACTTGGTAATTGTTCCAGTAAATGTTCATTTAAACCTCTATGTGGTGATTAATTTCGAATGAGTGAGTTAATTAGTATGCGTTGTGTGTTTTTCATACAGTACTTAGCCAGAAACGGAATAACAGAAATCTCTCGTGACAACTTCAGCTTTAGCACAAAAATTAAAGTTGGTGACTTCTATGAAGCCAGAGAAGGACAAGAGGTAAATGCTTCTGCTTTTGTTGCATTGTCAGTTCAAAGCGCACTTGTTTTCTTGTGACCTACTGGCATGGTCATATATAGTATTTGTCCAGAAGAGTAATGACATGGACTCAGATTAATGACCCAGACAGGTAATGTATCCTATAAACATCTCAGTCAGAATAGTTATTCTATCCATTTCAGTCAGATGAAAAGGTGGTTTAATCATATTACTAATCTCATTAAAAGAAAAGAAAAGTGTTACACTCATATGATTATCTCTTATTGGTATAAATGGTTTCTTTCTTAAGCTCAAATGAGTTTTTATAAGACAAACATGGCCTCAGTAAAATAAGCAACCTTTTTGTTCATGTGCTACTCGTATCAGATTTCAGCCTGAACAGCTGAAATCAGATGTTTTTACAGGGTTCTTTGTTACCAGACCCTAAATATGATATATAGTAAATGCTTTTTCACTGTCCTCAGTATGGATGGTCATGTCGCTGTTGATCCAACACTGTAATCAAGAAAAATAGTAAATTGGATAATATTATGTTTTTATTTCTTTTAATCGCTTCTCAAGCTTCTTTAAATTGCTCAGGGTTTACAGTGGTGTTTGCTGGCTAAGGAAGAGATCGCCACCTGCATCATGGCGATGGATGGAAGGCGCAGCCGACAGCCAAAGTCTGAGCACCAGCTGGCAGGTGTTTGCTCTGGAGCCAGACATCCTCATCCTGTAAATCTTGGTGAAAATAATTTCCAAGATGTCAGTGATTCCAAGCTGTTGCGTAAACTGGAAGCACAAGGTCAGTTTACATCATAAAATGTTGAGTAAAACACCAGGCACTTCTGGCTCTATGTCGTACCTTTCACTGACACATTTATCCCAGGAGGTTAAACACCTGGACACTTGCAATATGTGAAAAAAGGATGTGCTTCGGGGAATATCTTAAGCTGTTATAAAAACCAAACACAACTATTGAAATCTGACAGGACCTACATTAGTGTGATTCCCTTCTCATGCCTTAAATTGAATCTGTTGCAGAAATTGCTCGACAGGCCACCCAGATCAAAATGATGAGAAAACTAGAGAAGCAGGCCATGGCACAAGCAGCCAAGGAGGCAAGGAAACAACAAGGCAAGCAGCTGCTGTCTAATCAACCTCTTCTCTAAACGTAGTGTGCTTTCTATGCTGTGCCAACTTAATTTTTTTTTTGTGCTTACCAGCAATAATGGCTGCTGAGGAGAGGCGTAAAAAGCGAGAAGAGATGAAGATCGTTAAACAGCAAGTAAGTATTTATTTCTTGTATTCATAACTGCATCTACATTGTTCATTTACAGACTTCCTTCAGTCTGAGGTGAAAAGGTGTTCAGCACAAGTAGATTCACTTTGAAACTATGAGAAAGTTGCTGCTCTTCAAAATGCTGCACCCTTTCCCATCTGCGTAGACTTGCTGTACTTCCTTCACCCCCACATCCTGCTTCCTTGCATCACTCCATAACATGCATGACTTAACAGTTCATTCATTTGATCTTGCCCTCATCCTTTTACCAGGAGAAGATCAAGCGCATTCAGCAAATTCGTTTGGAGAAAGAACTCCGTGCACAGCAAATTCTTGAGGTTTGTGCTGAAAGTTATTCCAGAAACATTTTTAAACACTCTTTTTTTTGCTGTTGATGGGATTTAGGGTGGGAGACAACCAAAGGCTATTCCTAAATTATGTGGCCCCACTTTTAGCCTGTACATGTGACTAATGCTTAATTGGTTTCTTGCAGAAGTGCTTTTAAATATGAAAATCTCTTCAGACCATGCTGGAGCTTAATACAAACTACAGTATTTCATTAAGGAAGAGGTGGCTCAGAGTTTACCATGGCTAGGTGAAACACCTATTTTGCATTTCTTTCCTAATGCAAGCTGTGGAGTATTCTAGCCTTTATAAATCAAATTTCAGTTGACACGCTTGGCAAGTGGCTCTTAACAGGATTTCATTGGGGTTATAATTACTGATAGAAATTTTGCTTAATTTATTCTCACTGCCTGCTGGTGTTTCATTATAACTGCAGTGATTTAGTCTCTCAGTGTTGATAGGAGGGAAATGATTATTTCATTGCTTAAGATTTCAGCATATTAGATGTGATGTTATCATTGAACCTCTGTGTACAATCAGCCAGAATCAAACTCGCTGCACTTTGGAGATTACCTGCCTTATTCTGCTGTATTTTCACCTAAGAGGAAGAGATGTTACAGTATTATAGGGAAATACATGTATGCACAAAGATGCTGATGGTATCGATTAGGGCTTTGCTGTGGTTTACTTAGAGTAAGCATATTGTTTAAAATCGTAAGGTTTTCCTTTTTGTGCACGCAGGCAAAAAGAAGGAAAAAAGAAGCAGCAGCCAATGCAAAAATGCTGGAAGCTGAAAAACGCAACAAGGTGAGATGTGATTAATGAGCTATGTTTGAATTGTTTCATCGCTGGGGATACCAGTCCATTGTCTCACATGCATACCTCCGACCCTCAGCCTCTATCTTCTTCCAGGGTAATATTTTGGTGTCGAAATATGTCGAAAATATGATGTTGATTGCCTTTTTTTTAGTCATTGTAATTACATTAAGAAGGGGTGGAATTATTTCCCTCCATTCATTGATGATGTCTTTATTTGTAGATCACATTAGCTAGTAATGTTTAGAGGGGTGGAAGTAATTAATTAAGATGAGTGTTTTATTTCTATGTGCTTTTAATGATGATGATGTGCTATTTTTTGTAATTTAATGACTCCTGTTTGTGAAGGAGAAAGAGATGCGTCGACTTCAAGCTGTCATCCTGAAGCATCAGGTATATAAAACAGTTATTTTACAGTTTTTAGGACGATCTGTTCATTTATGCTTTCATTTTACAAACTTAAAGTTTAATGTGTCCTCTTCTATTTCTGAATTTGCCAACTTGTTCTGCAAGGAGTTGGAGAGACATAGGGTAGATATGGTATGATGATGTTTGTTTCTGTACATTTAACAACCTATTGTGCATGTGCTGTGATAGATGGTCGGCATCGGTGCTGTGAATAAAATGTGACGTTTGCTGCAGCCATTTAACAACCCTCTGCATGGCTTTTCCTACAGCGCGCTGCATGTTTGTCTTTATTGGTTTCTCAGAGAAATTGCATCCATTGCCCACCCAGCTTGATCATAAATACCTCAGCTACCTAAAATGATACAAGACTTCACATCTCATAAACTGAAATAACATTTATAAAACTGTTTTTTATTAGAGTAGTTACATTTGTGTCTTTGTTAACATCACAAGTCTCTTGGATGTCTTTATAGATGTATTTTATTCTCATGTATGATGGACTTCACACTGGTATTTTAGATGTGTCCAAAACACATTTTAGTAAAGTCCTGCTAATGTAGGATTGGTGAATAAATTAAACCTCTGCTGTTGCAGGAGAGGGAAAGACGCAAGCAGCACATGATACTAATGAAAGCTGTGGAGGCCCGTAAGAAGGCAGAGGTGAGCAACTGCTTAGTATCGCAGCTCATCTTATTCTTTCTTTATGTTCATGTCCTTGGCAGCTTTATACAATTGTACTGGAGTCATCACTGACAGGATGTGGTATTGTTTGTATAAATGACAAAGTACAAAACTTGTTTTTTAACTTAGAAAGAATACAAATGAGAGAAATCGAGTTGGAACCCTTTGGAGTGCAGATATGATGCTGCATGTAAACGCCCGCTGGAACATATCGAATGTAGCTGGGTATTATGAGCCACATGAGGGGAACTGTTTTTTTATTTTCAGTCTAACACTAAAATGTTAATATCAGTTAGTTTTTTTCTTTCAAAATTGTGGTAGATATCCTACAGGATCATTTATGCATGAAGGTTTTGAAATATTTCATACACAGGGGAAAATGTCTTTGGTAATATGGATTTGTGTTGTATGAATAACAGTTCATTAGGTCTTAAAACAACATTTGTAAATTGATATATCTGTTTTGATGATGCTATATGTTTAGTCATTGTGTGGGTGTGTGTGTGTGTTAACTTTTTCTGGTCTATAAGAAGAGGAAACCTTTTTGTAGCTCATGGTGTTGATGCTTACTGAACCTTTGCCACAGGAGAAAGAACGTATGAGACAAGAAAAGAAAGATGAGAAAAGGCTGAACAAAGAGAGGAAGCTGGAACTTAGAAGGCTGGAGCAGGAAAAAGCAAAGGAGCTGAAGAAGCCAAATGAAGACATGTTTCTAGCAGATCATAAGGTAATGGCATATTGTGGGGCTGATAGCACATAAAGATAAGCTGAGTGTAGAATCAGTCGTGAGTATGAAAACATTGATTCGTAGACAGTTGCAGGGTTTTTTAATGTCGTAAAAAGTAAACATGAAGATTAGATATGATTGATTTTGATGGATTTTATTGAATTGTCTCACATTCACCACTAAAATGGATGCCTAATATCACAGAAAGCATCTAGAATAGATTAAAATGGAACAAGGTTTGGATCACAACACTGCCACCAAGTGGCCAAAATAGTCCTAACAATGACCAAGTATTTAATAGTTTGTTTGCTGTCCAGAATTCAGGGTGTATATTACCAGACAGCTTAAAATGAAACAGTTAATCCTTTAACTGTATTGCATTATTTTTTATGTTTTAATAGGGGTTTACAAATGACTATTATAATGACTGTTTCTTGAAAAATATTTCAACTCTGTCCAGCCACTTCCAGATCTGCCTCGTATCCCCGGTTTGGTCCTACCAGGAAGCACCTTCTCTGACTGCCTGATGGTGTTGCAGTTTCTACGCAGCTTTGGAAAAGTCCTGAGACTGGACTCGCATGCAAAAACACTCAGTATAATTAAGCTTCAGGAGGGGCTCCTCAACATTGGGGAAAGCATGTACAAAGTGCAGGACCTACTAGTGAGCATGCTGTCTGCGGCCGTGTGTGACCCTGGAATACCTGCAGGGCACAAGGTGAGTCTGTCTTTGTGCTACTTGGCTTTTTGTTATATATAATCCTTCACTCACAATCAAACTGCTTAGGTATTTTCATTTCTTATGTATCTTAACAGAAAACTGAGTTTTGTATGAGATTACAAGTACCAGATTGTTGAAAAAAGCCTCTAGAAATTCCTAAATTTGTGCTGCTGTTATGAAGCCTCAAATTCAGCATTTATTACGACTACCTACTTATCCCAATAGTACATTATTGTTGATACTTTATAGTTTTTTTTTTTTGTCCTAGAGCAAAACTTTTTTGGGGGACCACCTGTCCAATGTAGAGATCAACCAAGACAACGTGTCTGAGATCCTGCAGATGTACATGGAGAGCGTCTCCGACCAGATCGAGGTGGCCGCTCTGGCCAACAGCCTCAAGACAAAAGCTTTTCAGGCCCACGCTCCATCACAGAAAACCTCTATGCTAGCATTCTTGGTTAACGAGCTCTGCTGTAGTAAGGCTGTGATCAGGTGAGGACCCTGTTTTCCTCTAAATCTTGTGATGTCCTGTGAGTCTGTTGTCCTTAATTAATGCTACCCCTGCTCACATGTCATAAATATCCATATTTAATTTACCAATAATAAACTACCAATAAGGTCAAACCTGGTTATTTTAACATTTGATACATTTGTTTCAAAGATTGTAGTTATATTTTTTTTTGCTTTATAGTTTACTGTTTTTAAAGATTAGCTTGTAAGTTAGCATCCTCAGTGACAAACTGGACATGGCATGATCATTTTCATCCATCCATCCTTTATCTGTACTGTTTAAATCAAATAAAGGGTCATAGTTTGCTGGAACTAATCCTAGCAATCATTGGGCGAGAGACAGGATACACCCATAGGTCGTCAGTTCATCACAGGACCAACACGGAGAGATAAACAACCAGACAAGGAAGATTTTGAATAAACAATCAACCTAACATGCATGTGTTCGGACAGTTGGAGGAAGCCGAGTATTCAGATACAACCCATGCTAACACTGGAAGAGACTGGTTTTGAGGCTCGAACCAGTGACCTTTCACTCTGTGAGGCTGCAGTGGTAAACACCAAAAGGTGATCTCTGATTGGTCAAATTCCTGCAGGCTTGGTGAGGAGGCTGTGAGGGGATGATGTGACTGAAGAAATACTGATCCACATAGTTTTGATGATAAAGAAATTGAAAATATAAACAGACTTAAACTAAATCAAGTAATGGGACTGATTAGGAGAAATGTCTGTCCATCTGAAACTCCAGAAAATATCCACATACACTGAGTTTTTTTTTTCACTGAAGTTCTCTCTCTCTGTCTGTCTTCACAAAATGCTCCTAACTGGACAGCTAGCTCCATTAGGGTCAGGAGGACAGCAGAAACACAATACGTGTAAATAATAAACGTTAAAAGAAGACAGTCTAATTTAATCACATCTGCAGTTTATCTTTTAAACACAGTGTGCTGTAGCAAAAATGCTCCCCAATCTGATGAAAAATGATACGTTGAAAGCATGGGAGTTTTTCTCTTATTTCTATTTTTAGAAGTGCTCCTCAGAATGTCCTCTTTTTCTTCTCAATTTCTGTCCATTTCTGTCTCATTCATTTATTAAATTCCTCTGTACATTTTCAACATTACCATAAAATATATTTAAACAAAATATCAAATGTAAAAATGTAAATTTGTTTGACTGAATAACACAAATGAAAAGGAATAAAACGCATCATGACATGACGGGCTGTTTCACAAGGTTGCATCAAACTTTTTTTTTTTATTGTTTCTACATTTTGAAACATATCTGCTGCATAATAAATCAGAATACTTCAAGGTCTATATATATGTATATGTATTTGATGTATGTGTGTATATATATATATATATGAGTAGGTGTATAACATGCAGTAAAGGTCCAGCCTGTAAATGGTCAATCAAACCCTCGTCTAATGTGCAACAAACCATTGATCTATTCATTTGTTCTAAATCATTTGACTTCTAAGCGCCCTTGGGCTACTTTTTAGTATCCATAAAAGTGTTTAAATGTACCTGTTTTTCAGTGAGATCGATAAAAACATTGATTGCATGACCAACCTGAGGAAGGATAAATGGGTTGTTGAGGGAAAGCTTCGCAAGTGAGTATCTGAGCCATCTAAAATGTTATAAGAAAGGTTTAGTGTTTATTTTAAAGGAGTCATTCTGGCTCTCTTAGGCTGAGGAGCATTCACGCCAAGACAACAGGAAAGAGAGAAGGCTGCGTAGGAGGAGAGGACAACCATACCTTTGACCCCCCAACTGTCAGAAACAAAAGCAAGAGGAAAGAAGGGGACAGCGAGGAAGAGGACGAGGATGATGACAGTGAAGAGCAAGGAGACGAGGAGGAGGAGGAAGAGGAGGAAGAAGAATCGAGGGGAAAGAAAGGGAAATCAGAGATGTGTGAAGAAGAGGTCAGAAGCATCATGATGGTCTAATTGGAGTGTGTGATTCTCATGGTAAATGTCAGCCGGTCCGCCAGCACACAGTAACGACATCTTCTGTTACAGGATGATGGCGCAAACTCAGCCAGCATCGAGGAACTGGAGAAACAGATCGAAAAGACATGCAAGGTAAATTAGACACTGTGAGATCTGTCATGTCTCCATTACAGACAGATTCATTTTCATATTTCTTTTTCTTCAGCTACAAGGTCAAATTAGACGTAAGCTCTTTGACTCGTCTCACTCACTGCGCTCTATGATGATCGGTGAGGACCGATATAAGAGGCGTTACTGGGTCCTTCCACAGTGTGGTGGCATCTTTGTTGAAGGCATGGAGAGCGGTGAAGGTGCAAACCAAAACGGATGTACAGGTTTGACATTTTAAATGGTTTATCATCATCCACCGTGCCAGAACTGACATTACTTTCATGTTTCTCAGGCTATGAGGATGTGGTGGAGGAGGGAGGGCAGGAAGAAGCCCAGATGATCAGAATGAAAGAGGAGAAGCAGGAAGAGGAGAGAAAGCCAGCGGTGTCCATCCCAGCCCAAAGCACACACATTGATAAAAGAACACCAGTGTGCCAGCAAGACAATCTCTTCCTCCAAAAACCCAGCTCCTTATCTAAGCTCGGCAAGCTGCTGGAAGTAGCCAAAATGGCTCAAGCTTCGGACATCAGTGCTCAGAAAATTCATAGTGGCGGAGTTCCTGCCACTGCGTTTTATCCCTCTTATCCTACCTCACAGACAGATAAAATTGATGCTTCAATATCATCTCTGCTCAGTGTTGCCCAGCTCAAACATGGGCTCTGGATGACCCACAACCCTAAATCCATCTTTCATTTCGACCAGCTGTCCAAAATATTGACTGAAAACAGCAGCGAGTGGTTTAGCCTCCTACCCCGCTCTCCTTGCAACAGGTCCTCAGCGGCCTCTGGCTCCAGTCCTCCAGCTTCCTCTTCCTTTCAACAACCTGTCAGGACCAAATCTTCCTCCTTTTTTATCCCTAATCCCTCGGATACAGAAAGCTGCAGCACCACAGCTGGGATCAATAGCAGCCTATCGCACATCCCCAAGGTGGGTGGATAACAATAATAGTATGTCTCAGCTGCAAAAAAAAAACTGTTGTGTTTTTAAAGTCTGACTTGTGTATGAGGAATAATTCTTTCTGACATGGCCATATTTCCTTTGTTGCAGTCGCATATGAAACTCACTCCAGAAAGTTTTTCTTGAAGCGATTCAAGTAGAAGTTTAGTAGATTTATCTTCTGATCACATTCAAACTGTGCACATTTTTCCTCTCAGCAAGTAAAGTCTGGCATTCATCAGAGCAGACTGACACTGTCTGACGTGTTCAGCTCGGGAACAAGTCCCAGCCTGCCCATCTCTGGCACTTCTCTACCCTCCCAGCATGCAGAGGGTAATGGAAACAAGGTCCTCTGTCTGGCAGATACTAACTCTGTCAACAAGAGCGAGACTCCAGAGCCCCAGAGTGACAAGCCCTCTTGTGCCTCATTCCCTGTTGCGGAGTCAGCCAAGACTCAGGACTATCCCTGTCCTCAACCTATTCCTGAGGGTAAGCCAGTAAGCACATATCAGATGTGCTGGATAAAAGATATTCATTGCCCAAGAGAGCTCTGGAATACATGCTGTGATGATTGTCTGTCATGCAACCTCTCTGCTGGGCTAAAACTAAAAATGAGAGGGAAAATAAGTGACAGTAGCTGTTAAATGAGTGCTGTGTGTGTGTGTTGGCAGAGATGCTGCATGGCTGGTGGAGAGTATCAGACATAGAGAACCTGCACAGTCTCGTTGAGACCCTTCATAGTAGGGGCATCAGAGAGAAGGCCTTGCAGAAACAGATTCAGAAACATTTGGAGCACGCGTCCCCTCTTTGTGCCAGCAGTACAGATGGTTGGTTCACATTTCTTCTCTCTCTACGTGTCAAAATGTAACATTTAGTGATAAATGAACACTTGTTATTTTAGCTTTGGGTGACAAATCAATTGTTTTCAGTTGTCTCGTGCTTTGATGCATCTGTGATGGCAGAATTTGATGCGACAGACTTGGAAAAGCAGGAGGTTTGCAGGGAAACACTGGAAACCTGGTGCGTTGAGCAACAAGCCATGAAGGTGGACATCAGTCTCCTGCAACAGGTGGAAGCTTTGGAGATGAAAGTTATTTCTGCCAGCCTGCAGGTCAAGGTACACATAATTTATTCCTCCCTCTTTTATCTGTGAAGTGCACTTATAGCTGAAAACCTCCAACTTGAGATATAACATAAAACATGTCATTACTTACTGTGTTGTGATGGTCACATTACACTGTTTCCTCCAGGGTTGGATGCCCCCTGAGCCCGAATCAGAAAGGAAGAATCTGGTCTATCATGAGCACAAGCTCTCCTCTTCATTATCTTTAGTAAAAAAGGGCGAGAAAGAAACCAGCCAGGAGGAGTTTCAGCACTTTGTGGTACGGCGGCCAAACAATCCTCTTGACATAGCGGTCAACAGACTACTCGAGCTGGAGAGGAACATTGAGCAGAGGTATTAAAAGTCCTGATCATTCCTGCCTCCATTCCTGTGTTTGTATTGTGTGTACTGTGTAGCAATGGATGGTGCAGCGCGCTGTGAAAAAATCCTTGCTCAGTTGGTTGTACATGCAAGCTCACTTCCTGTGGCATTACAGCAACGTGGAGGACACGGTTCCTGGGATGAGACTGTGGCATAAAGCCCTCAGTGAAGTCCGCAGCTCAGCTCAGCTCTCACTCTGCATTCAGCAGCTTCAGAAATCCATCACGTGGGAACGAGCCATCATGAGAGTGGTAAGAGTGTCTTGGCTTCTCTCTGTCTTGTGTCCCTTTATAAAAAGCCCTTAAAAACAAACATATTGAATTAACTGTTAATGTTGCTTTTATTTTCCTGTATGGTTTGCTTGTTTGTTGTGTTGTCAGCACTGCCAACTCTGCCAAAAGGGAGATAATGAGGAGCTGCTGTTGCTTTGTGATGGCTGTGACAAAGGCTGCCACACCTACTGCCATAACCCCAAGATCACCACAGTACCTGATGGAGACTGGTTTTGTCTTTTTTGTGTAGCTAAGGTATAGCAACATACATTTTTATGGGCTTTTTATTTGTATCATTCTCATACATAGATGGATGGTACATTATTTGTGTGTCTTCATGGCTGTGTTTATTCTGTCTTTTAGGAAAGTGATCAAACCCCTCACAGCAGGAAACAACGGAGCCAAACAGCTGGAGGAGAAAATAAATGTGCTGTAAAACGAGACGGTAAGCCATCTGTAGTGGGACAGCTCATCGGTGAGAGAGATGCCAGCAGCAACAACATGCCCAAGAGAACTACAAAGGAGTTCAAAAAGAGGAAAGGAGACTGTTGCTCCCAGGCGAGGAATGTCAGCTCTGTTTGCCCTGCAAAAAAAGCCAAAACATCCAAGGACAGCAACAATGGGCTGGCAATGTGCCGGTGCGTACAAGCACATACTCATTTCATGCAGGAGAGCCAGCAGCATTTATTTAGCTGTTTGACCTTGTTTGAAAACATTTTCAGTCAGCTCCAGCGAATCAGACAGGAATGTTGTACACATTGTGAAAATATCCTGAAACTATATTTGCTGTTAGAAAAACTGTGTTTTGTTTGTGTTTAATCCGCCAGAGTGCTGCTGGCTGAGCTGGAGACCCATCAAGATGCGTGGCCTTTTCTCACACCGGTCAACAACAAAGCTGTCCCTGGATATAGAAAAGTCATCAAGAACCCCATGGATTTCTCTACCATTAAGGAAAAGCTCATAAACAACATGTACGTGTTGCTTTCATATTCGCATAAACATTTTATATTTACTATTAACCTTTTTTTCATTAATTGATGATTACAGGTACTTAAATCTGGAAACTTTCATCATTGACGTGAACCGGGTTTTTGATAACTGTGAGAAGTTTAATGAAGATGACTCTGAAATTGGACGAGCTGGACACAACATGAGGAGATTCTTTGACAAACGATGGACTGAACTGCTGCAGTGACAAAAAAAAGCATAGCGCAGAAACTACAGTCAACATATTTTTCTTTTCAGACTCTTTATCCATTTTGACACAAAAGCGGTTCACAGAACAAATAAAACTGATGTGATGCATGAAAGGACAGGCTCATGGTCTATCTTCAGACAGAAAGCACACCTTAAATATCTTCTAGTGCATTACTGTTTATTTATTTAAAAGGCACATACTCTTCAACTCATTGTTTTATGTGGACATCACTGTGGATACATGATTTGTAATAAGTACAATATAGCTCTTCAGTGTATTTATTTATTTTAGGTATTTACCAGTGTTCTGAGAAAAAGGGGAAGAATAATATAAAGGAGAAAAAATGGAATATTTTATGTTCGGTTGGAGAAACAAGGAATCATTTACAGCTGAATAATGCTTCCAGTAGGACTACTGGTAATCTCCACTGCAATTAGATGTGTAAAAAATGTAATCACTGAATCAGTTTTGTCACTAGTAAGTCTTAATAATTACATGTACGGTATTGTGTGAATTCAGAGCACAGTTTTGATTATTACTGTCAGTGCATAAGGGTGATTATAGCCCTTAAAATGTCAAAATATCACCTTAAAACTCCTCAGTTTTGCAGTGCCTAACCCATTAACTTCTGCAGTGTGTTCTCTGTTCTGTGGGAAACATCACGAGTAGGATCTGGTCTTTGAGTTTCCCTGCTGCAACACACCAGACACACATCACACTTAATTAGGAGACTTGTGCAGAGTTTGATGTCAAACTCGAGCAGTCTGCTAATTACCCATGGATTTGAGTCAGATGTGATGCGGCAGGGAAACGTTTGCAGGTTGCCTGCTGCTGATCTACACACTCCTTCCCTCTGACCTGAAGCAGTGCATACTGCAGTGTGATCGATCTTGTTTATCTGGGAACAGAAGTTGAACCTGCACAGCTGGGAGTCACACACAACCCACACTAAAGTCTGCAGACTTGAAATAACTTTCATTTATTTTGAACACTGTAAAAAGTAGTGACTTTTGTAGGAATATTTTTGAGACGTGGATGTCAGAATAGAATAAATCTGATTTTAAATGTACATTTAACTAGTCTTTTAAGAATTGTTTTTATTTATTGAATAGTTCATTTTGCTTTAGCTGTGTCACCAACTTAGGGTTAATTATATCTTTACCCTGATCATTTTAAACGGAAAACATTGTGTATGTGTGTTTTTTTTAACTCCCAGGCTATAAAAGCCTTCAACATGAACTATGAGCACCAAGGCAACACAGATAACCGCTGCGCGTGACAGATTTATTGCTGTATGAGGAAACCCTTCTCGACACAAGGAGCAACATTTTACCGGTTTTGTTTAAACTCTGAACGTCAGTGAGCAGACAGCAGGCGGGCCAGTCCGGTCAGGTGTTGGTCAGCTGCGCTGTTTGGAGTATTTTAATCATTTTGCGCCACCTTGTGCGCGAATCTGCTTCCTCAGCTGAGCCAACGCGTTCGGTCCAACATGGTGTCTTTAATTCGCACTCTTCAGCATCACACAGATGAAGTTAGCTGCTGTGCCTTCTCTCCATCTCTGCTGGTGACCTGCTCAGGTGATAAAAGTCTTCGTGTTTATAACGTGAGCGACTTTTCGGAGCTCCCTTTCTCTCCTCTGACGGGCCACGGCTACGGGGTTCACAGCTGCTGTTTCAGCTCTTGTGGCAGATTCCTGCTCAGCTGCTCCACGGACGGCTCCATCATAGTGTGGTGCTCAGAGACAGGTGAGCAGACAGCCACACTGGAGCACCCAGGAAGAAGTCCGCTCCGAGTCTGCGCAGTAGAACCAGACTCCTCCCTCGTGCTGGCGGGGGCGTGTGATGGCACCGTGGCCCTCTGGGACTTCCGCACAAAGATGCTCAAGAGGTGTGGTCCAACATGCTAAATCTACTTTTTTAAATACCCCCC
>JBAMHV010000013.1:13846176-13864154 GCA_037177535.1 Pseudomugil gertrudae
CCGATCTTATTATATATGTATACACAAATTATATTAATATATATAAATTACCTGTTACAAAACGTCTCTGTCATCAAACTGCAGTGAATAAAAGAAAAACATTTTGGCAATGACATGAAAAATCATGACATCTGTATTTACTCCCTCCAGGTTTTTTTCTATCTGCCTAAATATTTGTTACATAACTGTAGAGTTTATTTGGCCCGCTGGATGTTGCAAAATGTGAACATCTATTTTGTTGTTTAACTTCAGTTATAATTATAATGACCGTTTCTGTAGGGCAGATATCATTTAAACTCCGATGCTTTTGTCAGACAGCCTCAGTCACTTAGTTTTCAGATTACCACTTCTCATAGTGTCCATGTTTCTTCGCTGCTGAAAATCCTGTAAGCATTTAATATTTTGTCTTGACAAAAAATAGCACTGTCTTTCTTTTTCTTTAGGCAGTTGTCAGCAGGTGGCAGAGCTGCAGGAGGGAAGAGAGTTACCAGAAAAACAGAAAGTTGTTCAGAGGACTGATTTTTAGTATTTATACTGAGCAGCAGGGGTCTGTAGCAGATCCAATACAACCATAACCTTATTTTCTATGCTCTTACCTGTGTGTGGGTGTGTGTGTGTGTGTGTGTATGGGTGGTTTGTTCTCAGACTGCATCATGAAGCTGCTTCACACACTCACCAGCCAGTCGGCTCCAGTTCTGTCCTGTGCTTTCTCATTTGATGGACGCTTGGTCATTTCTGGGTAAGAAGCTGTTTACATCCAAACTAATCACATGATCTGCACATCTGTGTGCGGCACAAACACACTTTCCTGCTTTAGCATCTGAATCTTGAACAATGATATATTCAGGCCCGTTGACTTCATTGTTTTCTGTTTAATTGGGCAGCATGGTGCAGCAGTGGTTAGAGCCTGGCCTCACAGCAAGAAGGTCACTGGTTCGAGCCCAGGCTGGGGAGGGTTGTCCAGTGGCCTTTCTCTGTGGAGTTTGCATGTTCTCCCCATGTATGCGTGGGTTCTCTCCGGGTACTCCGGCTTCCTCACACCCTCCAGACATGCATGTTAGGTTAATAGCTATGATTAAAATGACCTCTTATGTAAGTCGCTTTGGATAAAGGCGTCTGCCAAACGACTGTAGAATAGAATAATTCTTTTCTCATTTGAAACAAAGTTTAAATGAAATCCTCAGAGTTTACTGCCATGTTTTTTTGTTTGTTTTGGTTGTTGTTGCTGTAAACAACAGACACCATTGTAGATCACTAATCCTGCCTCACAGGAGAGTCGTGTATTTTTTATAATTATTGGGCCCTTCTGTGTGATCTTGGCTGAAAAATCAAACCACCTGGAGATAAATGTATTTTAGGTTGATCTTTGTTTTTGTTTTTTAGATGAAGTTATTATTCCAAACAGGCCTTTAAAATGTGAAAAACCAGGATTTGACTGCCAGTAAATCTGACTTTATTTATTCCCATTTTTCAACAGCTCAGTTGATAAAAGTGTAACAATATATGATGCGGTAAGATGTAAAGAAAAATATGTAACATTTGTTAGCAGTTCACATCCTCACAGATGTCATATTCCTGTTTTTGCTTTGTTTTTTAATACTTTGTTTACAGAACCTGGGAACCCTGCTCCACACTTTGAAACAACATGACAGGTAAATTACCAAACCTCCTGCTGCGATGCAATCTCTGCAGATATCAGACAAACGCTGAAACAGAAGCCCCAGTGTTTCTGAGGAAAACGTGTGATTTTTGCTTGATTAGTTTCCCCCACAAGCACTGAGTGCAGTGATGTAACAATATATTCTGCTTTCTGCTCCGTCATTGATGTGGCACCACAGGTAAAAATCAGCCGAGCGCTTTGAAGTGCATGAAAGGATTCAAGATGATCTAAGATGCTTTTTTTTTTTTTTTTTTGAGGGAACCTGACTTTACGGCTGATCCTTTCCTGTACCAGTTCCCGTGTGCCACACACACCCTTCACATTCCTGCTCCTTTCCCCTCCCTGCAGATATGTGACTGCCATTGCCGTGTCTCCCACCTTTGGCCTGATTGCAACCGGTTCCATGGACCGATCGGTAAACGTGTGGCGAATGGGAGATGAGGATGGCCAAACTGGTAAATACAGAGAAATGTTTAAGCAGAAACCTTCAAATGTACAATCACTCGACTCTTTTAGGAGAAAAACGATTGATGCAAAACCCAGAAGCTATTTGCAGATCCAAACCCTCCCAAAGGAGCACTTTGAAGATGTGAAATAATGAATGTTTACTGGTGCAGCTGGGCAGACTAGCATGAAGTCTCAGAGCTGTTGTTGTGGAAGTGATTTCCACTAGAAACAAAAACTTCCAGCCAACTTGAAAAATGCATTTGAAGGGAAAGGTGTATTTAATAAACATCCGGAGGCATGAAGCCTCACCAGTGCAGCTTCATCTGCCATTAGTCAGGCTGATGCCCTTTTCATCACCTCTCTTCTTTAATCATGTACCTTGGTTTTTTTTTGTCCTCTCCTTTTAATATGGTTTTTTCTTTCACACATTAAACTTTATTTCCTTTTATATTTTCTGCAGTTGCTGAATCACAGCAGACAACACATGAAGGTAAATAAATGCACCACTACGTTGTTCCTTTAGAAATCCTGTTATTCAGATCTAAGCATTAGGAGTAATAGTTTTTTGATACCTCGTAATTAGAAAATTTCATGTCTGGATCTACAAAGAAGCTTCTCGTTGCTGTAACACACTGAGTCTCTTTGCTTATGATGGGGGACATCTTTTGTGATATATTTTTTTCTCCTTTTCATATTACGTTGTGACCCAAAAAAGCAGCCATGAATAGGAAATAAAAGAACTGTAAATAATATGTAACAATTACTGAAAGTCATCTATCTTCTAGTCTGAATCCAAATCCAGATCTTACCCAGCCCAATGTTTACACTCAAACAGGTACTGTTACTTGTTATAGTGCCTGCAGTGTGAGTACAGCCAACATCAGGGCAGAGGCGCTGAAATGGATGGGGGGGGGTTGCATCATTTAAGATGTTTTTGTATATTTGAATGCAATCACATGCAAACGTCGACTGACTTAAAAGATGTTTGGGGATATTTAATAACTGCATTTATAACTTAATAAGCAAATATAAAAACGCAGCCTTCACTACAAAGATGAACACTATAAACCAAAAGATGAATATATTCTCCACTATTTGTTGCCTGTCAGATCAAACTGTTGCTTTGTCCAAAATATGCGTTGGAAATCTATTCTCTTTACAAAAGTAATGAGATTACAATGACAGCCAGATTTGTATCCATGTCCATCAGTGTAGATGAGGTTTGCTGAACATATCAGACAGATGAGGTATATTATGGAGAAGCAATGCTGAGTAGAACAAATATCCTAAGCTTTGAACATCTTTCAGAGCACTGTTTGATCCCTCATCTGAAAATAGAAAAAAATATGACACAATAAACCTGTCAAGACAGCCAGCTGCCTAAACTAACAGGCAGGCAAGGATGGCTGGAACCAGAGAAGCAGCCAGGAGGCTCATGCTAACTAGAGAAGCTGCAGAGATCTGTTCATAAGAAAACTATCGTCTTGTACGCTACAAATCGAGCCTTTTGGCAGACAAATAAACTTGCTCTGAGGTTCCATTTGCAGCGTACGAGAAACAGCAAATGTGGACAAAGCTGAGACTAGCTTGATCCTACTGGTCTAAATGCTAAATGCCAACATTCCCACTGGGAAACATGGTGGTTCCAACATGCTTTCCTTCAGTGGCAACAAGGAAGCTGGTAACAATCAATGGGAAGATGGATGGAGCTAAATGCAGAGGATTCCTGGACAAAAACCAGTTAGAAGCTGCAGAGGACTGTATATTGGGAAGAGGTACATCTTCCAGTAGAACAACATACAGTAAGAAAATACAGCTCAGACCTAAATCCACAAGAGAATCTGTGGAAAGGCTTGAAAATAGTTGTTCATAGATGCTTTTCAGCCAGTATGAATGAGCTAGAGCTATTTTCCTGAGAAGCACAGGCACAAATTTACATTTCTCGATGAGCAAAAGCAGTCGGAGAAATTCCGTTTAAGACCTGCAGCCGCTCATTGACTCAGGTGGGTTAAAAAGAAATACATGCCACACTTTCTCTGTTTGTGGAAAAAAAAAACAGTGAAACAATTTCTTAGTGCTTCCTGATTAAGCTGAACTTTGTGTTATTCCAGATAAAATCCCAGTTTAATACACTGGTTTGTGGTTATGACATGGAAAAAATGTTACGGGGCATAGGTAGCCTACTTTCTTTTCAGAGCATTATGCTGGACCTGTTAAGAGCAGAAGAAAACCTATCAGAAGACAGATTTAGTCATTTCCAGCATTGCTTTAATAGTTTGAAATAACTTTTACTGGTCATCAGCAGCACCAGAAAATGAAGCGCTCATATTCTCCAGTCTGTCCCAGACACAGTGTGTTGATGGGAACTGAACACTACTTCTCCATCTTAGTTTTCCCTATAGTAACGGTAAACAAATCTGGTCTATTTCACTTGTATGACAGAAGTATTCTAGCATCAACATCTGGTTTAATTACGGCAGATGTACTAAAATGCGACTAATCAGTGAAATGGTCCACATCCAACTATTTTCAGCCACAGATTGAAAAGCATTTTGCAGCATCAGGATTATGTGTTGCTGACTGAAAATAAACCAGCACTGATGTTTATAGAAATGAAAGCACATGTCACATAGCAGACATGACCTGTTTGAAGCTTTTTGGGCATAAATGAGGCTTAAAGCAGCATCCAGGAGTTAGCTTTGCAGACAAATTTCCTAGCAAGACCTATTAATTTATTTCAGAGTAATAAAAACAGACGGTTATCATCCTTGTCTTTCTAACTTAAAAGAAAGGTAGATGATATAAAAAAGGATTTATCTCTCCACTTAATTTAACAGTGTAATGTGAGTGGACCCAGACTGCCGTGAAGCTCTGAGGCTTTCATGCTTTTGGCTCGGTGTTTCTGTGACTCAGCCTTCCAGACTGGGAGACTCCAGATGCTCTGAGGTATCAGCCAGAGCTGCAGAGGGGAGGCGATGTTACTCTGCTCACTGCTCAGTGCCCTTAATAAGTTTCCACTCTTTTTTTTTTTTTTTTTTTTTTTTTTAAGCTGTGATTTGTATAAGTTTTTTTTAGCAGTTTTAACAGAATGTGTTTAATCTAAAACTAGAAAAATAAATATTTATATCTCCTTCAGAGCAGATGCTGCATTGCAGTTATGTCTGCTACTTTTTTGCACATGTTCAATGCTGTGGCTGGCTTTTTAATGAACCGAGTTATTAATTCCACCTGTTTGTTCATTATTTCTGCAACAATTCAAGATGGCTGCTTTAGAAAACATGTCTGTGAAAGTTTATTTTCTAGTCAGTTTAGCTGTGACATCTCACTCAAAACAAAATGAATCCCTAATCAGAGATGCCCTTTTTTCTCTACACAGCCAGATCAAAATGCAGTGTAACCACAGGCATGTTTTAGGGGATTAAATGAAATGTGGTAAAAAATGTAAACAAATTCTTTTAGGCTTAGCAGAGCTAAAAAGCAACAAGTAGGTAACCTAACACCTTCCAGTCTTCAAGGTTATCCTTCAGGAGGAAATGATCGGCGATCGGAACTATGTGGCAGCTGTGAGGTATCATTAACAAAGCAGACACGCAGCAGCCCAAATTTGTCCAGCTTGTATGATAAATGATGGCTGCTCACTCAGATGGTGTCATGAAGGTTGATGAGCTTCATGCTGGCACCGTCTGAAATAACACAACCCTGGGGTGTCTCTTCTTTAGATCACATGCCTACATGTGAGGTCAGCAGTGTGCACTTGTGTGTATTTGGTGTCATTCTTCATGCTCAGCGATCAAGCCTCTCCTCTGCAGACGAAAAGTAAAAGCTCACAACCTAAATCATTAATTTATAGCATGAAGACTTGGTTTTAACGTCACATCCTTTTGAAGTGATGGAAATACAGCTGTGGGTGTGTGTATATGTTTGTGGGTGGCAGCACATGAAAGTAATTATCACTATCGTATCACCACAGAGGGAACGTGTCCTTTTCTGCAGAGCGTGAGAGGAAACTGTTTGTTTGCAGGAGATTGGGCCGTAATAGCCGAGCACTTCCTCCCATCCTGTTGTGTGTTTTTCTTTTGCAGGAAGGAAGTTGCCGGGTCACTCCAGGCTGCTGCTTGCTGATTGGACGGAGCAGGATGTACAGACTTGGCTGTGCCAGGAGAATCTGGAGGAGCTTGTCAGTGTCTTTAAATCCCACAACATGGATGGAGCAGAGCTTAACCAGCTGAGCAAGGAAACACTGGCCGAATTGGAAATTGGTAAGGAAGGCATATGAAATGTACAGTTGAGTATATTGGTGTGCACTACACACACACACACTCAGGGGCACTTTGGGATTTGGTGTTTTTGTGGGGATTTACACTCTGATCCAAAAACATGAGTGAATTGGAAAGTATGATATAAGCTGCTTTTCATAGATCTGATTTTAGAGACGAGAAACTGCAGCATGTCTGCTTATACAATCCTACATCCTGCGATGAGGACAGCACCCTGCAGGATGACCTTTACCTCACAAACACTGATAATCCCTCTGACAATAAGATTAGCACTTTCAGTGCCATCCAAGGGCACACGGTGGACTGTCACTTTCCCAACCAAACTGTTGGCAAAACGCACCCCAATGTGTGGACCACATCAGTGCAGCAACAACTGATGTAAAATTCCTGCCACAACAGCGCAGGAGGTTCATTCAGAGCATCACACTGCCTCCACCAGTTTCCTCCGGCTTGTTTCCATCTCAGTTTGGTGAATGAGCTGAGATGCAGAGTATTGTCAAACAGTGGAAAAGGCCACCTTTTTATTTTAAAAAGTTTTGGTTGCTAAGATGTGAATAAAAATGCTAAAAATAACATTATTACTGCTTTTTTGAAAACCTTTTGACTAGCCCTAAATTAAATTGGCAAGACAAAATAAATATGTTGGGCTCATACTGCAGCAGCTAAATAAAAGGACTTCTAGCTTTTCAGAAAAAAGTGATTGCACCTTTTTTTTTTTTTTATTTGTTGTATGATTGTTTTAACATTACACAGGGACAGCTTTACTTTGTCTAGTTATGACCACTGACTAATCAGATAACTTGCTGTATCACAAATTTATCATAATTTATCTCAGTAAAAACACTTTTGATGTAGTTGTTTCAGTTTTATTTGGACAGCAGCAGATGGTAAAGCAAGTCTGCTATAATGATTACACCATCTTTAAAATTAAAACAAGGGACATGGGACAGAGGAAATGGACATATTGCAACATTTGCAGTCTTTTGGTGCAGCCTACAGTTATGGTTTTCTATACATGCAGTTTGTGTAAGCCTGTGTATGTATTGGCATAAAGTCACTCGCACATTTAGGAGACACACACAGAGCAAATAGGATTTCAGCATACATGATGAAATATTCATGAATGTTTGAGTAAAGGAGAGAAAAAAGTTCAGGGTGTCTCAGAGGAGATGGCTCTCATTGTTGCACAGCCTCCAATAATCAATCTAAATGTAAAGTGGACATTTTAGGAGTTCAGATGCAAGCTGCAGGAATGTATGGAAATTATAAAGGAGACATTACACTGGTAAAGTGCAGCTGTTTATTAGCTCAATCAGAGAGCTTGATGGGTTCAGTGAGTTTCATCATGATGGAGAGCTGTCATGTTTTTCCAAGAAGGCGAGGCTTTCCTGTTGCCTTTTAGACATACGCTAATGTTACAACGGCTTCTAAGGGTTAGGTGATTTATGGCAACTATCTGTGATGTACGCTTTGATCCCTCCATCTTTAACTTTTTATTAAAAAAATTAGGAAGCACAATAAGTAACTGATTATAAAGATGTCTCCAATATGTTGGAGGCTGATCTCTTTTATTAATAGACAAAATATCCTCTGGTCCTGTCACCGATGCTTTATAGCATTGAGATAAAGAGCTGCACAATGGTGTGGTGGTTAGCAACGCAGCCTCACAAGAGGGTCACTGGTTTGACCCTCAGTCACTCTGAATTCTCCATAGGAGTGTGTGTGGACTGTTGGTTTTCCCTTTGTGTTGGTCCTGCAATGGACTGGCAACTAGGCCTGCTAATAGCTGGGATAGGCCCCAGTTTCCCTGCAACACTGAACTGGAATAAGTGGTATAGGAAATCGATGAAAAGTACCCTTTTCTAACTAAACACACCATGGGGTTGATGATGTTTTGGGATTGAGGTTTATGGAACAACACAATGGAAGAATAGATTTGGTTAGACGAGTCTACAAAGATGCATAAGCCATCCATCCATTTTCAACCGCTTGTTCCCAGAGCGGGGTCCCGGGGGGGCTGGAGCCGATCCCAGCTGTCAACGGGCGAGAGGCGGGGTACACCCTGGACAGGTCCAAAGATCGCATAAGCTTTCTGTAAAAAGGAGTGAAGGATGAAAAAAGACTGATCCCAGACACCTCAAAATCCAAAAAGATTACCTCAAGAAGAAAACAAAAGGTGGTTCTGTTCATCAAACTAAAGTTATTACTGGTCATCTGTGGACAGTCTGAGAAAGCCAAAATAAGTTAATGATTATTATAAACACTGACAATGACCGTAAGCTGTCATTTCTTCATGTAACCAAGAATTCTGCCTACTTTTTAATATCAAACCCAAAAAAATGTGTAAAATGTTATGGGTTAGAACATTTCTCAGGGCTTCAGAACAGGGCAAGAAAATATCAATGCAGCTGTTCTGTCTAAATGAGACCTGCTACAATGTGGCACTGCCATTACACACACACAACTAATCATGTGTGGCCATAAAGGTCGCCCCTCCCTCTCAGCTGGTGGGGGAAATTTGCAGCTGATGACAAATTCAAAGGATGCTGTCAGTAGACGGAGACGTGCAGCTGTTCAGTGATTTTCCTTCTTCTGACCTGTTGCAGTTTTAGTCTCCAGCAGAACAAAATAGATGTAAACTTGCCTGAACTGTGAAGCCACCACACTGCAAAGCTGTTGTGCACTTTGTTACTTAGCGGACTGATGGAGCAGATCCAGATTTATTCCTGCTTATTTCAGACAGGGTGAGTAGGTCTGAGCAGTGCTCGTCCTCACCAGAAACTCAGCTGCTCTTCAATGATCAAACAAAAACATTAGCAATTATGAGCAAATGATCCATGCTTAGCGAAACACTGAACTGTTTTTATTTGCTTTTCTTTTTTAAGAGTCTGTGGGCCTCCGTGGACGTCTCCTAAGGAAAATTGAGGATTTGAAGGCACAGCAGAGTGGCTCCGAAGCCCCAGATGAATTTCTGTGTCCAATAACACGAGAACTGATGAAGGATCCAGTCATTGCTGCAGGTTGGTTAATGTGGGACCGGATTCTTTATCATAGCACCACAGTTGGAATTTGTGCATGTGTTATTTTAGTTGGATACAGGTGACAGAGTGCATCTGTTCCACAGATGGATATTCATATGAGCGAGAATCTATGGAGAGCTGGCTCCAAGGCAACAAAACCAGCCCGATGACTAACCTCCCGCTACGGACAACACTCCTCACCCCCAACCGATCCCTGAAGATGGCAATAACACGGTGGAAGTCCAACCAGTAGGCAAGCAGCTTAGTTTATATGGTTAGAACCCAATACGGGTACTTAATTACTCATAAGTGCTCTTTGATTAATATACAGTTTGGAGCTTCACTCCGAGTTGCATCTCACAAAGGAGATTGTGAAATTAATCTGATTACTAGTGAACTACCGGTAGTTAGTTTCATGCACAATGTTAGATCAGTGCTATGTGACTCATTCAGTGTAATGTGCTACTCTTGCTTTCAGATTTATATTTTCAGTTTCATACTGAAGCACAAACCTTTAGTGAGAAACACTCATGGTAAAATTACTCCCAATCTCCTTTTTCTGATAAAAAAAAAAGCCTGAATCCAGGAAGTTAGCTGGATCGCCCGAAAATCTAATGTGTTTACATTATCTGAAAAATGGAATATTAATCAAAATCCGACCCTGACCTTTAGCGTTGCATAGCTAATGGACACACAAAGGCCTCTCCCTGCCTTGCTGAGGTGATGCGTAACCATTCTGTTCGGCTGGACAGAACTCTGTGTGCACTCATCTTCTAGATACTCCCTGTGGCCACAGATGCTGCTGATCAGCTAAACTTAGTTTCCAGTCACTGATCTACTGCAGTAATTTTACAACTGTATGTTTACATTTCTGTTCAACTCCTGTTAACTTGATTAAACATTTAATTTATAATGAATACAGACACAAATGAGTTTTTTTCCCCTCAGTGGATCTTTATTTTACTCTCCCATGGTGGCTATGGCAGTAATGTTCTATTACAGTATGTGATCACAGCTAATAAAGCTCACAATACTGAAAACATGGCAACAATTGCATTTAACGTACATCATAAAACTGAGCTGATGGCACTGTGCCCCAAAGCAATGTCTTCTTTTTTTTATAGATAATTTTCTTACTCTGTAATATAAACTGCAATTGTAGCATGCACTGAAATCTCAACATTGAGAATAATAAAATGCCTTAGTAGCTGTGCAAAAATAACTATATAAAATATATTGCTTTTACAATTAACCAAGCCATCGGCGCTGTAAATAAATTAAACTAGAGAGCAACACCAAGCATATATGGAAAGGATTCAGTGTTAATGCTGATTTTTATCATGTACAAATATATTTAACAAATGTTTAACACCATTTTAACAACATTGTGCCTAAAACTCAAAATACACAAGTCTGAACTTGTCAATACACTTAACATAGACCTTCACTGAAAAGAAAGAACTGCATATTTATATAATATACACAACATGAGGATCTATAACATCCTTTGTAAATAACACAGGAATGCCCATCTCAAGACTCTTCCTTACAGTCATGCCATAAAGTACTCAGACCCCTTCAAAGTTTAGCACATAGTGTTGTAAATTAAATTTTGAACTGGTAACTGTGGCATTTCCTTATGAAGTATACTCCATTTAACAAAACTCAATTTGGAAAGTTTCTGTCTTCTTTGGCAGGAATTTCAACCTCAACATTTTTGTATTCTATTATTCCTCACAGGTCTGGTCCAGCATTTTAGGCTGACTCTTCATTTACCTACTCTTGAATTTCACGATACAGTCATTTAAAAAGACCCACTAAATGCAACACAGTGGGTTTAAAGGTAAAGGAGTGGGCTAATTTTTTCACTCCTTCAGGAAAACTCTGACAGAATGAAAGCAGAGGGACCCACAAACCGGTACAGGCTGGCAAACACACACATTAATGTTTACATTTATGTTTATGGCTGCATTTGAACACAATCTGCTTTTGTTCCTAACTGGGAATTGAGACTCCAGTACCTGCAATTCAATAACCATTTATAGATGCACCATTATATACACCATTAGTCCAAATATTTCCATGACAGTTTTATCCAGAAAAAATTTGAACCTACAACACAAAAAGGGGTTATAAAATATTTCTCTGAGCACCGTATGTGACCATGTGACTCTCCCATTATACTGCAACTGTTTGCTTAAGCACTTTCATAACTCAACGGTATGTAAAGTGCCCACTGTCGCCGCTCTGTTTGATCAGGATTGTACAGCAAAAGTCCAAATACTTCCTTCAGTGCAATGTCTCCAGCTTGGCTGAATGACGGCAGACATGTTGTAACAGAAGCTGACAGCCGTAAGTGGCAGATTGTGAGATAAAGTTTGGAGCTTCCGGTAAACCGCCTGCTTGTATTCGCAAACAGCTGACAAACTGTACTTCCAACAAAGTTAATATTGGACTCTAGAGCTGTTTAAAAAAAAAGGTCCCCTTCAGGTTAGACCTGGTCGATGTGTGCGTTGTGGACTGAAAGAGCGATGAAGGAACCATCTCTAAACATTTGACTCTATAAATGATCGCTTTGGTTTCATTGAAGCTACATGAATGGCAGGATTATCTCGGACGAGGCCAGGCTGCTTGGGCTTACTGTCCACATAAACATGAGGCATAACCAGTGCTGGCTTGGACTCTTTGTAACAGTTTGCCATTTGGCAGAACTTCTCTGCAAACTCTTTTGCATGCATGCCGTTTTGTAGGCTACTCATTGCCATACCACCCTGAGGTGGTGGCAGTTTGTGCTGCTCCTGGTATGTGCTCATTGTTTTGCTGTACGGCAGCTCGCAGTCGACAGGCTGCAGGCCCATCGATGAGACATGGTGGCACACCAAGCCGTCAGAGGAGTGGTTCAGCCAGCTTCGGCCGGCAGCCTGCAGACTTGGATGACTCTGCAAACTGTGATGCGGCTGTTGCTGAAAGCGTGCCTTCTTGTCGGTTACGCCCATGAAAGGTCTGGGTTTGTACTCGTTTGCTGAGGTGGCCTGCTGGCTGTGCTTCGCTTTGTCAGAGATCTTGGAGCGGACATCCGGACCTAGCTTTCCGCTGTCCGACAGGCTGCTGCTGGAGGCCAGGCTGCTGGTGGAACTGGATACGCGCATGCTGCTGACGCTTCCTCCCTGAGATCCCGCTACACCACATATTCCCTCCTTTCCTGGGTCAGCGTGGTTCCCCTGTTGACCAGGACCGGAGCACACCAATCCATCCAGAGAAGAAGCAGAGTGGGCAGACAATCGGTCCTGCCCCAGACTTTTGGCAGTGCTGCTAGAAGAGTAGGAGGCCTGGGAGGAAATGAGGCTCTCACTTTCACAACTCTGACCAATGGATGTGGAAGCAGAAGATTGCAACAGGCGGTTCTCATACATAGGCTCGTCAACTGGAGGAGGGAGGGGGCTGATGTCGATACCTGGGCCTGGCTTCAGCATGCTGGACATGTGTCGACTTGGTAAAGGGCTGGAGGGTGCGTACTGAGATTTGGACCCTATAGAGCGGACCCCCACAACTCCCCCACCAGCCTGTATGGAACTCATATGCTGATTGGTCTTGACAATCTGAGCCTGCTTGGTGGGCTGCAGGATCAGGGCCTGTTGGGCCATCGCCTCTCGCTGTTCTCGAGGGTACCTGTGGGGAGGAAGCCTGCTGGGGCCCGGAGGTGAACTGGGCCTTAAATTCTGATGTTCCAGGCAGTTGCTGGCAGCTGCCGAGTCAGCAGGCAAGACCCTGTTGAAGGGGTAGCTGTTCTGGGACCAGCAGGCATCCCCTGTTCTGTCATGCTTTAACCCTATTACTACTTCATCATCTTCATCCTCCTCCTCCAGAATGTCTCTTTGGCCTTCCACACTTCTTGCCAGGCTGTGCTCTGAAGGGCCCTCCTGGTCTTCATCTTGCTCCTGGTCAGAATCATGGCCCCCTGATGCCTGGGCAGAGGCAGCTGTAGCCCCAACAAGGTTTCCTTTGGTATGAGTTCTCTGCATCTGTTTACACTCCTCCTCAACTCGAGCCAGCAAGCGCCGGATCTCTCGGTTATTGGGGCACAGCTTGGCTGCTTCGTGTAGGTCAGCCAGGGCCGCTGTAAACTGCCTGCGGATGGAAAGAGACATTGCTACCAGATGCAGAGCACAAATACACGAGGTATTTAAAGTTTATCTTAGTTGCTGAATACTTTACCTGCTGCTTCTTTTAGCTCTGGCACGGGCGTAGTGGGCCTCATAGGATTTGGGTTTCAGCTCCAGTGCTTTTGTTGCAAACTCCTCAGCCATCCCAAAATCCTACAAAAAGGAAGGATCCATGATTCAATGTCAAGCAGCTGACAATCTCCTCTTGTTTTGGTGATGACAGACCCACGTCATAATCCAGTGCTCATCAGTTTTATTCACTCTTTAAATATTTCTTGTTTTATGTGCTTGTCAGGTTTGTCTCCTTGGGGCAAGGCCTGGGCGAGCACAGCTTTAACTTTAAACAACCTTGTTACTGCTTTGCTTCACAGACCTCATTTTTCCAACACAATGTCTTTCACCTGAGGAGATATATGTTCCCGGCTGGAACTCTGGGTGAAGTGAATCTAGAAAGGCACAGGAGACAAACTTGTGCAGCCTGCTTTGCTCCTATAATTGAATAAACAGCTGCCACACCACAAAAGTCTTCCTGCTGGACAAAGAGCTGTATAAACAAACTCTGGAGAAACAATTACTCAAAGTTTCAGCTGTAGGAAAAAAGACTAGACTTCTCCCTGATGTTTGTTTTGAGGTCATTTTAGAAAAGTTCAGTTTAGCTAAAATAATCTTCACATTCTTCCTTGTTGAACCGTCTTTCACAAGAATGTTGACGTGCAGCAGCCACTATATGTGAAGCTCATCCCTTAACTGCTCATGGTCCAATCCATTCACACACCAACCATACTCATCTATTTGTCTTAGTAATTTCCCCAAATAGCTCGGATAATCTGGAAAACTGTCTTATAAAAAAAAACTATACATCTACCAGAAATCTGGAGAGCCTTTTTCTGAAGTCATTCAAGGGTTGTGCCAAAAATGAAACATTGACTTGGAGAAATGAAAGCACAGAAGGGTCTTATGAGAACCTACATTGGTTTTTCTGCGACAGCGAGAGAGATTGAGGTACAGAGACACCCTCAAGTCTTTAAATGCCTTCAGGTCATCGCCAAAGCCTTCCCGTGGAAACTTCCTCAGGGCGTATTGGTACCTCTGGGCTGCCTCTTTCATCTTCCCTTTCTGAAGGACAGACAGAGGACAGACATGCGGTGAGGAAGAGGACAGAACCAGAAGGAAAAGTGGAAACGATATGTTCACCAGACACTCCCCACGGTATCTGTTTTCTGGCTTAGGCATTCCTCTGCCGTTAATCACACATACAACACACACACGTACAAACATGTTACATCTGACAGGTTGTCCTTCTGGCTGCAAAATGTCACACACACTAATCAAGCTGCCTCTGATAAATGATGTGAAACATGAACCCCTGTTCATTTTTTTAACAAGCAAGAGAAGGATGATCATTACGACACTGTGTTTTAACTAAATTATATTCAGTCTGCTTCTCTTCTGATAAAAACATTCATTCAACAGCAGGAAATTTAAGGTAGCCAATACCATAATTCATTACCAACTAAAAGTGTTGTTTAAAGTTTACAGACACTTACCTTGTAAAGTAAGTTTCCCTCCTCCATCAGCTTCTGAAGAAGAATGATGAGGATATCGGGCTTGGAAGTAGCCATGGCCCAAGCGGCGTTTCCTGTAGATGTACAAGATGTTTTATGCTGCTGTTTTTAGCGCTACTAGAGGGTCACCGTATTCTCATGTTACTTGTACAAGGTAAAGTTACCTAAAGATTGTACCTGATCGATCATAAGGAGATGTTCTGTAGCCTTAGTTCATTGAAAGCAGTTTAGAAAGAGTTAGAGGGAGAGAAAGTAAAGAGAAGACAGGTCATGCAACAGCAAGTCATTAGTAGAGAGAGGAAAATGTGTTACCAACTGCAAGGTGACAATGTATAATTATGTTACTTTGCTTAAAATGGTCACATAAGTGCAGCAGTGAGAGAAAGTGTAAATGTTCGCTCTATTATCGTTGTTTTTTTATAGCAGAGTGCAGATAAGCTGCAGACCCAGATAGCTTTATGAATGTCATCTGGGTGATAAATCACGTTCTTCAAATTAGTCTAGCAGCACGAGGTAGAAACCTGGACCTGGCATACCACTAAAACTGAGTGTACAAACACACACACACACACACTACAGAAAGAGTGAGACTGGAGCAGGAATGGAAACAGATTTCCCACAACATTCCACAAAATTTCCCTGTGATTATTCTTGGTACCATGAGATACTGAACAACACAAACAAGCTGAATGGACAAAAAAGTGGAATAGCTCAGCAGGCCACAGGAAACTACATATACACTACATGTCACATATATTTTAATCAAGTTTAACACTTAAATATAACTATCACTTTATAAAAAAGGAAGGGTTCTTACCCAGTTTTGCTCCTTTCTTCAGCAAAGTCACAACCACCGACGTGTTCCTGCAACCTATGGCCCGGTCCAGAGGCCTCATCCCACTATGGTCCACATGCTCTATCACTGCTCCTCTTTCCACCAAATACTGGACCTACAGAAAACCACAGGCATTTAACGGCACACAAACACAGTCAACAGCCACACTAACACACAACATAACTGAGGTGAAACGAAAGCCGTGGTGTGTTTGTGGTATATGCTGAGAACCATCTTCACTTACAATTTCTGCATCTCCATAGAAGGCAGCAAGATCCAGCGGCGTTCGTCCATTTTTGTCTGTGTGGTCGATGACCGCACCTTTGTCCACCAAAAACTGCACCACATTCTTATGTCCTTTTAAACATGCCCAGCTGAGGGGCATCAACCCCTCCTTGTCCATCGAAGTTAAAGATGCACCTTTAAAACAAATAACAGGATATCTACCCAGGCATCTAGTTTCAGAAATATACTGTCAAGGTCCATGATACTACCTGTTGCTCACCTTTAGATATCAGAAACTCAACCGTACTCAGGTGACCCTCGCAGGCTGCCACCATGAGTAAGGTTCTGCCCTGCTTATCACTGATATTAATATCAGCGCCGTGTTGCAGCAGCAGCTCCGCTATCTACCAAACAGATAAACAGATTCATTATACATTAAAAATGACTGTGTCAGACTATGAGAAAGAAGTGAAATACTACAAAGTGTCTGAACAGGACTCTCAAAAGTAATGATTGTGGTTTGGTTGCCAAGGAAACAGACAGATGATTTGATTTCAAGAGCTGTGCAGCTAATTGTACCTGCCAGTGTCCCTGTCTGACAGCACAGAACAGTGGAGACACTCCCCGCCGGTTGACCTGCTGCACTACTGCTCCCTGCTCCAGCAGGAAGTTGCATACCTCCATCTTCCCCCGACCAGCTGCAGCTGTCAGTGCTAAAGAAAAAAACAAGAGCAGACATGCACACCATGTGAAAACTTGCAGAAGAGTGAGAATTATGATTAAAGATATTGAATAAGACACTAGCCAATGGCCAGTGAGATCAGTGTAACCAGCAGTAACTCAATCAAACTTAGTTTTGGCAGCTAACCCAAGACAGATCCGTTTGGTCCTAAAGGCTGCAGCCCTAAATGGATCCAACAGCTTATTAAGTTCTGTACAATGACTCATTAATGCATGAGGTGTGTTGGAGCAGGGATATGTTGCAAACCTGCAGCAATGCCCTGTAACACTCCGCCCTGCATAAAGTCAGGATGGGTTCCTCTTGTGTTTAGCTGAGCACCAGATCTGAGCTTTCTGGGACTGTAAATGAGGCTCTGAAGATTCAAAGCAGAAATTAGGACTGCTGGAACATCTGATCACACATCTTTTCATATTTCTAACAAGACTATAAATGTTTTTTTTTACATTTGCAGAATGACTTTGCAAATAGTCAACATGTAAAGCACAACGGTATTAATTAGGTCCTAATGAGCCCATATTTTCTAACTACTGGTGTATGGAAAAGATCAGGCTCGGATGTAAATAATGACTTCCATTCTTTGCAAACAAAAGACAAGCAGAAAAATACAAGCACAGATCAGTGCTAATTACGTTTAAAAACAGATAATTGTGTTTGTGCTTATTAAATTCCCCCCTCACGTTTCCCAGGCCAGGTCATTTCATGCATCCGCAGATGAACATTAGCCAACAAAGTCAGACATCTCTGTGAAATGCACACTCCTGTTTCTGTTTCTATCTCTTTCAAGACTAACCGGCATTAACTGTGTAATTACTTTCAGGAAAAACACCTTAAACACTGAATTACTATTAATAAAAGAGATGTTGAAAGCTTACAGTCAGTCAGCAGATGGACTGGTCTCCGCTTCTCCAAACAAGAGATCCACCATAATAATCGGATCCGCTCTGATCTCACATTCACCTCAGAGACTCTCCTGTTGTCCTCATTTTCTGTATACACCCTGTGTCCTCCGGGTCAAAATGACCCGTCTTCACTAAACCCCCAATA
>JBAMHV010000013.1:13864618-13877276 GCA_037177535.1 Pseudomugil gertrudae
GCATTTTCCAAGCATAGCTTGTTTTGGCATCACAAGCCACCCATGACTTGATCCCATATTTTGCTGGCTTGCTGGGCCTGCTACTGTCTTGTTCACGTTTACTTCTAATTGATCTGAGACTGATCAAAGGCACAGCAATCCGCGAGAAGACTCTGATTTTTCTTGTTTACCTCTGCTACTGATTTATCTGAGACAAAACTGAAACATTGTAACATACTGTGGTGTGTAAATAACTGTAATGACCTTAATTTCAACTGTATTTGCCTCACGGGTCATTTTGACCCGAAGACCATCTTTGTAACTTTTTTTGTACAGCTTACATGGAAATGTGAATAAAAGCAACATTTAATTTTTTCTAATGTTGGGGCCAATCTAGGCAAAGTCATAAAATTTCAAGTTAAAAAAATATCGTTTAGGGGATTTTTGGGGGGGTTGTAACACAGTGGCGGGTCATTTTGACCCGAGGACAACAGGAGGGTTAAGGTACCGTTGAGCCTCTGCATCAAACTGACACCATCCATCTGTATGAACAGTCATCAGAGCCAAAAACAACCCCACCCTCCATCTGCTCATAATATGGATATCCTCATACAGTTCACGCAGCAGAACAATGGCTCCAAGCTTGCTAAACTTAGGTTGTACTCCAGGGAGCAACAGTTGGGACACTGATCATTCTCAAACAACATGCCACACAAGAGGTGTACGGCTGAAAGATGGATGAGCTGTTCTAAACACTTAGCTATTTTTACACATTTAAATCATTTTGCATTTATCTTTATATTAATATCAGCAACACTTCTGTAACAGCTGGTCGAACTCGTCCGAGTTGCAGGACATAATGGCTCAAAGGTGAAAGAAGTTTTGGTTTGACTTTTAAGTTTCTTCTTCTGTGCAGTTGTGGGATGAGCAATGAAGATGACGAACCCCACAGAACGGGGTTTATCGGGACCATGTGGAGGTGATGGAATGACCTAGCAGCAGAGCCCCGCTGAACATACATGGGATGAATATTGGTGTGCCATTTGTGTCCGAGTTACTGATTCACAACGAAAGCTGGTTGTAGACTGGGATTTCATCCCACAGCAGTGTGTGACCAGCATGAGGAGGAGATAGACTGCTAATGCTGTGTGTGCTTCTTTCACATACAAATGAGGCTCCTGAATAAATGGAAAAAACAGACTAAACTGACATTATCTTCAGCCTCAGTCATCCGGTCCAATAAACACCAAACACGAGTTAAAGCAGAATTAACTATTTGGGGTTGACAGAGAAGATTTGTCAAGGCTGCTACCGACATACACAACTCTCCTGCTCATCCCACATATACATTTTCCAATTTAAAGGTAAAATAAACAGGATCTACAGGGATATAACCAGAATGGTTATAACCCCTCAAAAAACCTTTTGTTCTAGTTCTATAAACCTGAAGTTATGAACAAATCCAGCTGCTAATAGCTGAAGCTATTCTGAGATTACATTGTATATTTAGCTTTAAATACTTTTGCATTTGCTTTTCAGCCTTTGGAGCAATTAGAGGAGAGAACCTGCAGGCCTTTCATTTCTGCAGTCTTATGTAATGAGACACCAAGAAAACCTCATCAGCATGAGCAGAACATGCAGAAAACCTAAGAGCATCAATAGCTGCCCAATTAAAATGAAACCAGTGGAACATGAGCATATTAAAAAATACTATGAGTCTTGACTCAACATAAATGCAGCAAAAAGTGATTACTGCCATGGCAACAGGTGCCAACAATTACACAGAAGTACAAGATGTAAACTCATGAACAGATAATTGTAACATAATGATTTATAAAAGCTCACACTCCTACTGCGCATGAATTTGTTGTTGGTCTTTGCCTGGAGCTGGTTCTGCTGCACCAAGAATGATTTTTTTGCTGTTAGATTACCTTCATTTGCATAAAAGAGAAGTGCTTTGCATCCTAAAAAGGGATTTTGAAAGATGAAGCTTGCACAGATGTACAGTCTTATCTGGCTGCATTTAAACACAGTGGGTCTATTTGCATAAATGTGTGATATATCGTATTGAATTATGAATATGCAGGAGAGTCTTACAGATTGGGATCTGTTTCAGAGACTAAAGTGAATGAGCGCTTTTCATGGGGGTGTTTCAGAACACGTCTGTGACGAGAGTGTCTGTATCAGATCATCCGGAGCTGAATAGCAGAACAGAGGCTTCAGGTGAAGTTGAAATGTAATATATTTTAGTGCTAATGTGTTTGTGGCGATGTGAACCAAGTCCTTTCTGTAATCTTATACTAGACTCTTCTTCAGTTCACCATTAAATATTCATGTGATACATAAAAATCAAACAAAATCTTGCTTTTCAGCATGATTCAGGTTTTATTATCATAAATGTGTCTCATAATTGATTTCCTCTGACAAGATGTCTTCCAGGTAAATATAAAAATATCTCAATACGCACTTGAGCCAGAGGTTGAGAATTCCCTTTTTGTTTCATATCGGTGGTGCCACAGGACCATCCTGCTACCTGTAACCTGATCCCAAATTACTTACAAACACCAGGAGGTTTCTCTTTGTAGCTAGAACTGATCGGTAAATAAACAGCTGCGGAATGCTGAAATGTTTGGGTATGATCAATATCTGGGTACTGCAATGCAGTTTATATGTTGGTTTTGTAGGCCAAACGCATATATGGTACCTGACTTTCATCAAAAGCTCCTGACTGTTAGAAAGAGAATATCTAGACAAGCAAAGAGGCAACTGTGGATAAAAAATCCTGCAACCAGAGTTCAAAGATAGAATACAAATGTCATATTTCCTTATGATCAGAAAATATGCATAAGCTGTTCACTGAAACACAAAGTATAAAGGTGCTTCTTAGTCATCAACATCTCTTCAGCCCGCTGCAGGCTCATTCTTCCATACAGGCTCATAAAGCACTGCCCCTGTAATTAGCATGTGTGCTGCTTGCTTTGGCCTGGCACTGGAGAGTCGAGCAATACTGGTGGGAAAAGTGTTCCTTAGAGGCCGTTGCTTTACCTTTTAATATCAGCAGGGAGTTGTACTACATTTAAAGAGCCACAAAACTCATGGATGCATTCAGGAAGTTTTATTATGAGCGCTGCGGCTAAAAAGTCTTCGCTTCCAGGTACTCTGGAAGGTCCTGCACTCACATCGATTTAAGCTTGATCATCACTTATGCTGCTTTTACTTCTGGAATGACATCCTTTGTGGTGTCATTGATTCATCACGTGATAAACTGGCTCATCACACAAGCTTTAGGTTTCTGTCACAGCTAAAAGCGCCTAAAAGAAGCAATTGAAAGCGCAGTGGTAAGCAGAGGTTTCCCACACCAGGCTCATTAACCACAGAAAATAAATACACCTCCCCAAATAATGAGAAGCAAAGTCCAGATGTTGTTAATTATTCTCTAATGCAAGCAGTGGGGTTATTCTGTAAATCACAGCTAAAATAAGATCCAGTGACTGATTCAGATGTGTCCACATCAAAGCTGTCAGAAAGATCTCAGCTGCAAATTGTTAAAAAGTGAACTGCTTATTTTCCACATTATGTTACGCTGTTAGAAAGCAACGTGGAAAAATGAGCAACAAATCAATGTCTAAACTAGTGAAAGCAAAAATCTGTGTTTTGATTTTTGTCTGTATGAATCGGGCGTTTGTTTAGGAAACGCAGATCCTAACAATGTAAGTTATCGTTCTGGAAGAGGATCAAATTTCTCTCATTTGGGTTAAAACACACTCAAGTGTTTTCACTAAACCTGCCTTTTGGAGTTGCTAAATGCACTAAATCTTATGTCAGAACAATTTTTCAGCAAGCAATTTTTGCCCCAAGAGAGTAAAAAGACGTTAAGTTTTGCAGAGCACAAGCAGCAGTTAACCACTGTGATTAACCTCTCCTCTTACTTGCTGACCTACATTCCTGAAGCACTGAGCTGTTACCGACTTACAACCGAGAAAGCCACAAAGAGAATCTAATTACAATTATTCTTTTCATTTTTTGTTTCATCCATGTAAGCATGATTACACACAAGCACCCCAATCTCAAAACATGTGTCAGAGGAGACAGAATATATTTCCAACTGTTGCATCTCCTGAACGCTCAACTTTCAGAGACTTTCACACTGAATACGAGGCAACATTTTAAAACACTTCATCTTTTAAGAAATACTGTAACCGGCACCGCTTGAGTCTGAAAATTATATAAACGTATAAGAAGTATTTTTAGGAGCTAAACTGGGAAAAGGAAAATAAACCAAAGACCTGCTAAAAAATAGGGAAGTAAAATTAAAGCACAGTCTTGATATTGTTGTGTTTATAACAATGATGTAACTATTGAATGGTGAAAATTGATTTTTTTAGTCCTAATCTATTACAGATAAAGGAATATGTGGTACATATAAACAGATAGTAGGAAAGCTTAAAAGAAAAACATGAGCTACAATCCAGTGGCTCAACTGTGCTGTCCCCACTTCAAGTAGAAACCCACAGTAAAAAGTAGAAAATAGTAGAAAGTGATGTGTTTGCCAAAGTAGAAGACAGGAGACTTCAGAGAGAGCATAAAATGTGCAACCTCTGCATCAAAGAGAGGGCGTTACTGTGCAGAGCAGAGGCGAGACCTTCTGCTGCAGCACTCATTTACAGCGGTCACGTCTAGAATGCAAAAACAGCAGGTAATGCTACAAAAGAGTCGTGTGATGTAAAAAGATTGATGACAACATACCTGTCTCTCCCCACAGAGTGTCATGACTATCAATTTGCACAGCATGCTCATTTTTTAACGTCAGCAAGCCCCTCACAACCTGTCAACACAGAAACAGAGATTAATGGCCTACTATTCTATCATAAGAAAACAAATAAACCTTTTAAAAATTATACCGTGTGCAAAACGTTTGAAGCAACGAAAACAAGAAAGATCTAAGCAAATGATTACTGAAAGAAGAATAAATGACTTCTGGTCTCTGAATCGTTGCACGAGGTTAGAAAAGTCAAGGCAAGTCTGATTAATAGTAGAACCACAGTCTTGCTCTGCATGCAGGTTAAACAGCTTACTTTGGCCCAGTTCTGTTATTCTAAGCTATAGGATCCCTTTCCAGCTAATGAGGAAGCCAAAATAAACCGAGTCCACATCACACCTGGACAGCTAATAGTACTGTACTGGATCCACATGTCCTGCTATTATCATATAAGACTGTACAGCACCTCGGACTGAGTCATCCTCCCTAAAAAATCCTCACAGAAGTTTCTTTCTCCTCAGATTCATCAATGCTTGGATTCTGAATTGCATGCAAGGTAAAATGATATGCTCAGACCTGTGTGTGTCCCATGCTCGAGGCTGCAATCAAAGCCTGCTGCAGAGCTTTATTCTTCAGAGAGCAGTCCTGCTGCTGCCCCTCTGCACTCCATTCTAGCTCCAGCAAGTACTGGATTATCTCAGTGTGTCCACGTAATGCAGCATGAACCAGGGCACACTGCCCGCTCTTATCTATGTGATCCACCTGGCAGAAATACAAGAGTATTAGAATTACAGCAAAGAAACAAAAAAAGCTAACTAACGGAAAAAAATGTAATGTCTGAGATGTATGCATGTACAATTATTTATCAAATACGTTTAAATAGCAAAAGTTATAAAAGTAAAGTCCTTACCTTGCTTCCCCTCTTACAGAGCATCATTACTAGTGCCAAGTGTCCTGCAGCGGCTGAGAAGCACAGGGGGCTCATGCCATTTTCCGACACAACATCTACGCTAGCGCCAAACTCAAGGAGCAGCGAGGCAATCTCCTGGTGACCAAGGTGGCACTGGACGCAGAGAACCGGCGCGTTGTTCAGGACTTCTGTGCGGTAATTCACGTTTGCTCCTCCCAGCATCAGGAGACGGCTCACCTGACAACACAAATATAAAAACAAACCATGTTTAGCTGAAGAAATTAAACAAACCTGACAGAGATGCTGCAGTTATGGAATTTCATACTAGAGTTTAGCTGTATTTAATAATGTGGATCTTTCTGTGATCAATATTCCTGAAGTGATTGGAAATTATGTAGATATGATTGTATCAGCATTGACTAATTTAAACTCTCCAAGCGCAGGTCACACGGCGAGTAATTGGCCACATTCCACTGAATGCAATTATCAAGTTTGCCATTTTCTTCCATGAAGAGGAAATCAATAATGAACATCATGTCAAACAGGACAGCAGAGCCAAATGAGAATATGTGTTTGTATCCATCTTAAAATCAATTAACAGTGGCTCTATTTGTCCTACAGGACGGAACAAGGTCATCCTGCTAATGTCTTTTTGAGGGATTTTACAAGTATGTTCAATAACTTGTAAGCAGATAAATAGTGATGGAGCCTCGCTGAAACAATAACATTAATAACAAAGAACAACTGAGGATAATTGTGTTGCAAGGCTGAATAAATCATTTTGACATAGCAGCCTTTCCTGGAAAGTCCAGTCATTATCTGCCCTGAAAACACTGCATGGTAGCTGTTAGCTGTTTAATGAGCTCTACTACCAGCATTAGCCTAATTACTGAGCAAAAGGTATTTACTGTTGTTTCTCTGTTAGAAGCCCTAAAAATGGCAAATTACTAAAGTCTTAAATTAAAAGTTACCACAAATATCTCCATTAATTTACCTTCATGTACTTTTATTTGCACGAGGAGTAAAAATGTTTGTGTATGACTTTCTAATCTTCTTCTTCTAATCTAATTAAACTACCAGTTTATCATAAACTACCATGAACTAGTTAATTTACTACTTTCCATTTTCCTCCTATGTTTTGAATTTTTCACGTTGGTTTTAGAAAATAGACAATGACTGGGAAATATTCTGCTATAATTGGTTTATTACAGGGTAAAACAGGAAACTGATGTAGAGTCAAGTGCAAATTTCCAATTAAGTTTGAGTTTCTATGCATCAATTCTTAAATGTGAGACCATCTTACCAACAGCTACAGCTTTGCTGAGCCTGGGTTATGCAAAAAGAAGCACAAACTGCATTTATTTAAAATAAAACAGCAGAAAAGAATCAAGGTGCTGCAGTGGTCCAGTTAAATACCACAACCTAACCTAAATGCTGTCGCAGGACTTTAAGGGAGGTGTAAATAAATGTCAGCAAATGTCCACAAGGCTTAATGTAAAGAAACCAGATTCCTCCACAAAGATACAAAAAATGAAATCAATGATAAAATTATCCAGACAAGTTATTCTTGCAAGTTACTGCTGTGATTCTACTGTATCCTGGGCTTTTCCATTTGAGCTCAGTGTAATATGGCATGTATTGTTCATCTGATGTTGTATTTTGCTCATTTTAAGATCTGTTAAAGATTAAATTCATCATTATCTCTTAAAATGTAAAATCTTAGAAATGAAAGAAAGTGTTTTATTTTTTTTAAAGCTGAATGAAAAACCTGATCTATGAACAATAGTTTCTGTTGATCACTTTATTTGCATTTACTTTGCCCTCTCCCCTTCCCTTCATCCCGTGATAATAAAAGAATCAACTAATGAAATGCTGCAAAGACCACCAAATGTATATAATCAGTTTCTAATCAGCAAACATCTTTGCTTGCAGAAGCTGGAAACGACATAGTGAACATCTTTACCTTGACATTAGGTGTGTAGAGGTTCCTTAAAGAAGCCAAGGCTGCAGAAAGGCCATCAGCCCCACAGCTGATCCATAATGCCTGAAGCACACTGGATGACACACCTGTTTTCTTACTCAGACCCTGCAAACAAATCCACACATATTTGAATGTGTAAAGACTTACACATGAATGAACCTGAGCTGTGCAAGTTGAGCTTCTCTCAGTATCCCATACTTGGATAAACCATCGTCACAAGACAAAGAATGTATGAATGAATGCCAGGAATTTCCTGAAAGGGATAGATTTCAAATGCAGATGAAAGCAGGTTAGGTACCTTAAAGATGTGCGCCTTGAGGATGTGGTGTCCCAGCTCCATCGTTTGCTGGCGATTCAGTTTCCCCTCTTGGCGGGATAACATGAATGCCATGAAAGCATGGCCTGTCCTGAGTTAGAAAAACAACAAACAGAATATTTCTGCCTCAGTACTTAGAAAAGGAACCGTCTCATGCAACATGAAAGCACTCATTATTCAAGTGCTGAAAACCAACTTGGCACCATTATGAAGGTTTTTTTTATTATTCTAGGCTGGTGTGAACATGAAGCAAATGCTGGGTAGTGACCCTAAGGAGGATATGGAGAAGCATATAGAACAAAAAAAACCTGGGTTGTTGTATCTCTCCTCACTGTGGCACCAATTAATGCAGAACTTCATTAAAAGGACATGCATGATTGCAGATCACTTTGATCTGGTTACAGTTCTCTCTGTTTGTGCGCGGACACTGAGAGGCACATTGCAGCTAGCTTTTGTCTGATTGCACCAGACTGGAAGCTTTTGTTTTTTAATGACTGAGTGGGAAGGCTGTGAATGACCAGCATAAGAAGCTCAGTCCAGGTCCATTTAGACACATCACTGTGTAAGCAGAGGTGCGCAGTGAGTGAAAGGGGGTGGGGGTTGGTAGTAAAAAGTGACATCATTCCACTTATTAATTGTGGATGACTGTTACGAATCCAGAATTATAATTAGGTGGAGTTACTGAAGCAGAACTATCTGTTCCAGCACGACAAGAGGAGCAACAGCAGGATGCAAGAATAAGAGGAATATTCCAATAATGTACAAAAAATTTTTGGACTATATTACGTCTGCTTGACGTCGGTTTTTACAACCCACTTTCCATGGACTATATTACACACACATTGGTACAAGTGTGGATTTTTCACTATCAGGGGGTAAAAGTACACCATGAAGTTTTAAACTGTACAGATGGTACACCAGCGTACAGCCTGATATCGAGGAGATGCATCTACAATCGAGAGGTATTTTACCATTTTGTTCAAATATATGTTTGTGTGTGTGTGAGAGAGAAAAATCCACAAATAAACTAAATCTCTATATTGATCTACAGCAGTACATTTATAGCAACACGTCTACAGCATGTGTTACAGCATCCAGATTTATACTAGATACAAAATAAAGTTTCATTGGAGTGTGTAAGCTTCTGCATTATTAATACCAGGCTGTCAGGATTATGGTACCTGGAGCATCTCAAGCACAGTTTCTTCTCTAAGAAGTGAGTCATGCTGCGTTATTGATTAGTTCATTCTTTTTTATCCTTTATATGAAACTCTTCCCTGCATGCAAAACAGCAGCTATGATTCACACTCCATGAACACCTAATTAGAATCATTATGAGAAATAAAAAGTTTGTGCACACACAAGAATATAAGATAAAAATATCTCGATTGTACAGATGCGTGTGCTGCTGCCATAGTTCTTTGTAAAAAGGACTGAATTTCCATCAGCACTCCCAAAATATGTAGAAAATGTGATTTAAAGTGCGGCTCCTACCTTTCAAACATTAATTTTACAGCAACTGTGTTATCAACATGTCATAACTGCACTTGCCAGAGACCGTTTGAAGTCTATTTGTGATGCTCTGCAAGAAGACTGTCTAAATGCTTTACAAGCTTGTCATGCATTCAAAAAGAAGAGCTGCAGAATGGATTACATGTGCTTATAAAGCAGAGGACTGACCTGGGGTCGCACAGGAAGTCTGTGCTTTCTCCATCTGCTCTCCACACCAGCCACTCTCTGAAGGACGGGTGGCAAAACATGCGCGTCTTGTCTCTCCGTTTGATGAGGAAGCACGAGAGCAACTCCATGCGCTGCTGAAAGTCCTCCCATTGCAGCTCCCCTTGGATGAAGCCGGCGTTGATGGCCTGAAACAGCTGCTCATCAGTCATGGGGTGCAGCGAGGCCAGCGCCACATTGAGGATGGGCAGCGAGCGCTCAAACGCGGAGTTGGTCATGAACTTCATGTTGCACTGTAATTGATACAGTTCTGTCAGGGAGATGGGCACGACTTTGTAGCTGGCGCTCTTGATCACAAGGTGGCCTCTTTCAAACAGATCCAGGGTGAGTTTGAGATACAGGTAGGAGCCCTGGCTGCGAGAGATCAGGTGGCTACTGAGCTTGCTTACTGTGACAGGATCCGCTTTGCCATTCAAACTAATATTGTTCATGATCTCCTTGCTGCCATTGATGCGGTACTGGATATATGCATTCAGATCATTGGTTATGTCAATGTTGTCAGCACAGTCATCCAAGGAGATCTTAGTGAAGGGAAGAAGACATGTGATCTCCTGTGAAAGACAAGATAAAAGGCAAATTAGCCAAATTAACCTCAGAATGAACAAACAATCCCATTCCCTTAATCATACATTTAATGTCAGTTTTGTAAACACAACAGTTGTCTCACAATCGTAAGCCACTAAAAAAAACATCTGCTTGTGTTCATTTATTGTCTGAGGATTTTTTTTAGCAGTGGGGAAGCGAGTTCACTGAGCTATCAGGTAAAAACATACACTCGTTACACTGAAAATACAGCTATGAAGATGACAGGACTAGGAAAGTGAGTATTACGAGGCAGGGGATGGATTGCATAGAGGCTAGCAGGCAAGCAGAGGTCTTAGCCACAGCTAACATTTCAATCCATGTCCTGGGGGCTGATGCACCTTAATCCCTCAATCCTCCGCCTGTCTGATAATAGAGAAATATTGCCTCCGTGAGATTACACTTCCTTCCTCATCATGACAAGCCACAGCAAGCAGAAATGTACACGCTACGATGCACACATGTTCAATGAAATGTGTTGATATTATTCCAGAAGAAGTCTCAGCAAAGATATTTATGAGAGATGCTGAAAGTTAGCCCAGCAAACTATAACAATCCCATTAAACTTTTATTTTACTTCTGTAGTTAATGTAGGAGAATTTTAAATGCTTTGTTTTGATGTTCACATGCTTACTCCTTTTATATACATGCTTCAGGCTAGCCTGGAATTGTGACAATAACAATTATTTTATTGATGAAACCCACTGTAAGACAGAATGACAGCTACACACTGACAACAACTTAAAGAGACAGTAATACCAGTGAATATGCTCCAAACTTTATACATAACTTGTAGTGTTGAGTGAAACAGCTGTCTGGAGTACTGAATTTACATGGATGCAGACAGCATACATGATTTAAGACTTTGGAGCAGCAGTATGTCTGCACAAAAACTCAATGCAGATGACAACAAACTAAAAAATATATACTGAGAGACAGAAGGTGAATACAAAATATCAGCATCACACCATACAGTGGATGACCTCTGCCATTAACAGAATCTTAAATATACTGCAGGATGCAAATATAAACAGGCTGAATTTGCAGTGTATACAGATGGACAGCTGTGTAGGCTTTGCTTTCTCCTGAGCATTAATAATCAGCTGCCACATTATCATCCAACGCTCAATCTATTGCCTGGTTCCTCAGACATGTCAAAGCCTCACCCATCACCAGTGTGAGTTCAGTGCAGCCCCAGAAGATCTTTGTAACTGTTCAACCAAGGGTCATCAAGCGCGTGAGCTCAGTCACTGACTGCTCTTTCCTGGCACATTGCCTTGAGGCATTGGCCGTCATCTGTCAATTCTTTCATGAATCTTCCAGATCAGGTTGACTTGCAGAGCAGAAACTCTCAAATTTGTCAAAATCTACCAGGTCTGGTGTCAGTGAGTGTCTCAAGGTGTGACAGTGGTTCTAAATGTAGCTTCGTTATATTTTACAACTGTGTTAGGAGAATCATACTGCGGCAGTGATAAAAAAGTCATTTTAATGTTTTATGTGCTTTAAAAAAGACACAAATATGTTTTTATTTTTTTTAAAATTGCATTTCAAAGTTCAGTCACTCACCATTAAATTGACCCGAACAGTGACTACCAGTTTAAGCCAGGGGGGAAACTTTGTAATGATCTTAGTGATGAAGGAAGCAATGGTGTCTCCATAGTCTGGCTTATGGAACTCCGCTTCATTAAGTCCATCTATCAAGATTATATGGTCCTCTTCTGAAATTCTCCTCTCTGCAAACATACACACAAAATCCAACAAAGAAAGGCAATGAGCGAGGATGAACTGCCCGTAATGATATAATGTCCACATTAACTCCCTGTGGAGGAAGTGCTGTGACGAGCTGACTGCACAAGCAAGATACTGGAATATGACACAACAGTGATTTACCTTTACGAAGGTTGACTAACGGCTCCAGGACCCCCCTCCGGAAAGCCGCCATGGGGTCTTGGACACAGGAGCGCAGACTGAGCATGCTCTGGAGATGCGGCTCTTTCAGTAGCAGTTCTCTGTATGCGGTGAGTTGATGTGATCGGCATAACAGGGCTGCAATGCTGTGCACAAATTCTGGTACCAAGCAGGTGTACGTGTTGTCAGCCTGGCAGTAGTGATAGGCAACCACCTGGAACAGAACAGACAAGCTGAATAAAGGATGTAATAGCAGGGGCTTCGTGATTAATTACGGGTATGAAATTGTTTTTGTTTACAGATTATGAATTTGAAAAAAGTTGGAAATATTTTAATAACGCTGTTTTTTTATGTGTAGCCTCTACAAAACCATATCTATTCTCTCCAGCTGGAGTGAGAGCATGATTCGATCCACCATTTTGCCACATAAAAAGACCAGACAATGGTATTCACCTCAGATAAACTCTATAAAAACAAGCCAATGGA
>JBAMHV010000013.1:13880311-13925948 GCA_037177535.1 Pseudomugil gertrudae
ACACTCTGCCCCATTGAACCAAGTTTCCCAGAGTGTCCCAGTAAGAATGTATCCTAAATAACCTGATGATACAATTATTGTTGGTTTCCAAATGACAACTGGAGCCACATTATAGATGTTTGGCTTCTCGTTTACAAGATCCAGCTTCCGGTTTGCATTGGAGAAACAGATGCTCTCTCTAATCTGAGGTTTAATAACTTAATTTCTATCTAAAAAAATTATGTAGCTGAAACTGTACTACAGGTGGCCATGAATGACACAATAACACTGCTACTATAAGCCTGAGCTGCTTGAAGACCTCCTATAGTACATTAAGCATCTCTTCTGTTCTTCAGTCACGTATATTAAACCACTTGTTTGTCTCGTCTATCTGGCGGTATGTTTGGGGTGTTTTTTGTCTGTTTCTGGCTAGATTGGCCTGTTGAGTTGGTCTTTTGCAGTTTTTGGGATTAATCTCTCATTTAATCAAACATGATGACTTTTTGCTCATTCTCTCTCTTCAATAACAAACCCTGTCTACCAAATTTCTGGATTCAAATAAGCAAAGGAAAGACTTCAGATCATTTTAGACAGCATAATCAAATGGAAGAGGACTGTCTGCACAGAATGTTCCACAGCAAGTATTCAGATCAGCTTTGTGTTTAAGTTGGTGTGAGAATGAAAGTGAGCTGCTCTCAAATGCATCTAAAGCAGATTAACTTAGTTATTCTTCTCATTATCAAATATTTATTCATTAAAATTTCTCTGATCTGAAATCTTGTTAGCTGAAAATGTAACACGTCTTTGTATATAAAGCGGAAAACAATACAGTTTAAGTGATAGAGCCGTATGTACGCACTGTTTAGTTCCTGCACAAAAATACTCTTATAAGCATTTACTTGATTTTTAATTTGAAGCATACTTTTTACATGCACCTCCTAAACAAATGGGCATTAGTGTGAATATCTTCCTGTACTAGTTAGGTAGGATGCATTAATAAAACATGTAACAAGTAGTTGATAGACATGACAACATCACAACTGATAGATTACATCAAAAACTGCCACTGAGAATGAGCAAAGTGGGTGGTAAATGGATGAGCTGCAGTGTTTCTCCATATAATACTGTTACCTCTGGTGTATCTGCAGCACAGTGAATAATAGTACAGTCACCTTTAGAGTCCTGAGGTGGCCGTCCTCCTGTGTTATGCCACGGAAGGCGAATGGATGTCCGCAGGGGGGTGTTGCGTTGTTCATCTAGAAAACTGAGGTCTTCCAGCTTTGTGGAACTGGTTGCTGTAAATAAATACACAAACACACAAAAAGGAATGTAAAGCAGGCAATCTGGTGCCTCCCGAGTGCAATTGTCATAAAATCTGAAAGAAAAAAAAGAGACAGAAACCGACACTAGATCAAATTTTGTGGCACATGTGCCATCTTTAAGAGAGGATTAGTGAAGGAAGCCAGTACGCTCTGACATTTATAGTTTGCTAGAGGCAGTATGTGTGAGTGCAAGTACACTGCAGCAGAATGAATAGCACTGTCCCAAAGTCAAGACAGATGTGCTCTGTTTTTCTTTTGTCTTTCTGCATTTCATCTGACAGCTATATACCATATAGCAGTAAGAAGCCTGTTCCCACAAACGCCCCTGTTGGGCCGTACAGAGAGCAGGTTAACCTTTCCCTTTTAGCAAAAAGTCCTGAACTTGTTGCAGTGTGTTGCCATTTTACTGTCATCCTAACGCTGTAATGTAAAACAGTCAACAAAAGCGGTAATTCAGAGAACATTTATCATTCATTATCTACCATCTTAAAAGCACACACACACACACACACACACAAAAGTACATGTTACAACTTGGATTGGAAATTCTATCCAGATTTCAGTCTCATTTTGTGGCAGAAGGAGTGGAACTCTCACAGCAGGAGACGTCTTCCATCCCAAAACAGAGAACGCCTCCATCTGAAACTAAATTCCACACATGAGCTACACGATTAAACAGCAATTAATCTTGTGGTCTGAAGTATGAGACACGGCCTGCTAACATATTAAAGATGTGCATTTGCACACTAAGGTCCTTCCACCAAAAGCGGCTCATCTTTCAGCACCAGTGATCAACTCTCTCTTCGCCTTGTAGAAGTATCAAACTCTTTTCTTCGTCATCATTGTCAGCTGGGAGAGACTGTAACAAACACAACCCATCCCTCACTCCCTCACTTAGTCGCTAAGTTTCTGGAATGTTCCACTAATTAAAACCCGTCTGTGATGGGAATAAAAGAAGGCCCCAGAGTTGCTTTGATTGCAGTGGACTGTGCGTTCCTGTGTGACTATATTGAACCGGGCCTAGTTTTTAGCTAATTAAGTAAAACAGCAACAAACTAATACATCCACTTGAACAAATTTAAACAACTCATATCCAGCAGTAATGCTTGGGAGGACAGAGGCGATTCTCAAAGCCTTTCCCTTCTCATACCACAGAAATACCTGGACGGGGATTACAAGTAGGTAGGCAGACCCTCAGCTAAATCTCTTGAGAGAGCGCACAGTGGGTGAGCTCACCAAGGATACTGTAACAATTCCTCCACCGTATCTGTCCTCCTCGTGCAGACACAGTGAAAGGAGAGAGCTTGGCAGCCATCTCTGTAGTGCTCAGTCAGACATTATCCACTTCCTAAATTAACGTGATTACCTTCCTAAAGAGTGTCACCCTTTGTACACTTCTTACACAGATGTGAACATTATTTCTGACCATTTGCATGCACACACATGCGCGGTAGATGGTAAGCAAGCAGCAGAGTCTGAAAACTGAGTGAATTGGACAAAATAAAAATGTAGTAGTGAGAGATTTGGTCGATAACTGTTTTTAACCATCAGTTACTGCCGCAGTGTTCATCAATGACTGGCTGTGGAGAGCTACGGGGACGACATGAGAAATGTGTGTGTGTGGGGGGGGCTAAAAGTAACAAGGAAGATGAATAAGCAACACAGCCACTGATGCCAAATTACATGTTTTCCCATCTTTGCTCTTTAGCTCATGTAAATATGTTTTAAATATAAGAACTGATACAATAAGCCGTGTAATTTTCCCTTTGACTTATACAAGCCATTTATCTTTTTCATAATGTCATCCTATGTGTAATCAATAAATGCTTTAAGGTGAAGAATTCTCACAGGTTTCCTTATAGCAATAAAACCATACTCTGTTCTTTCCCTCTGTGCTCATTGATAAAACTTACATGTGATACTTTGAAGTCTGCATTTGCAAAGACTTTGAAGCTACACACGTGTCAGGTTGTATTCTGATGAAAATGAGGCTGTTTTTTCATCAGGCAGGCCTGCCCTTTAAAACCGATTCTTCTGTGCCTCTCAAGCCTGACAAAGAATGGGACTACAGCTTTGTTACGACCACTGCAACCTTCAACTATTGCAATTGACTTTCATTTTCTCTTTACCAGCAAAGCCACTGTGAAAAGGACAGGGAAGTCAAATGCCACTATCCCAAATCATGCTGCCATTAGTAATATACTCATCATGTAATATGTCATTACTGTGAGTTAAATACAGTTTTGAAAATAACCTCTTACAAGCAGGGCAGAATATTGTTCTCTTTAACTCAGATGGAGGTCTGATTCCCCACTGGGATAAGTCTGGAGGCAAAAGGAGCTAATTATAACTGTGATGTTTATCATAGCCTAATCCTGACAATGTTATTACATCGCCTGAAAGATAACACAAATAGTAACAGTCATAAGTTTGGACACATCAAATATAGTTTGAAATAAGGCAGCGCTTTTGCTATTCTTGTCATCCTATAATGTTTCAGACAAGGGGAACTGTCACGCGTCTGTGTCTGGCTGTCTATTGTAGACAGGAGGATGAAGAAAGGGTGGAGAAACAGAGGGGTTGAGTCGTGTTATGTAGCCGTATCATGGACCCAATTCTTTTTTGACTATGACACATACGATTAAGATCCATCCATCCATGTTATTGCAGATCAGTCAATAAAGTTTATCATAAAGAAAGCTAGTCTTTACTGATATATAGAGGTTTTTAAATAAACCTCAGTGTAATAGGTTGAGAAATAGCTATCAGTGTTTCCCCTACACTGACTCAGCTGTGATGAGCTGCGGTGGCTATGCTGTTAGCACCATGCCTTCAAAATGCCAAGGATTAAATAGTTTTACACGGACAATGTCAACATGTCTTAATTGAACCTGCTATGTTGCCTCTAGAAACAGAGCAGCAGTACTGTGCTGTCAGACATCTGCTCTGCAGATGTGCAGAATCGGGATACAAGCAGAGCCTAATTAAACTGCATTAGTTAAGCTCACAGGAAGGGTAAACTTTGAGAGCATCCGACAAGCTTATTACGTGTAGAGTCCTGAGAGAGGAAAGGTAGCTGCTGACAAGTTGCTTTAAAGTTGATTAGAAATTTAATGATGAACAGCAAACAAGATGCTATGTAATGTTAAGTAATTGGTCCTAATGCGATCATAGGTTAATGAAGTTGGCACACCTTAGCTTAAACCGTGTAAGTCCTCATCTACACGCTGCAATGTATTACCTACTGGTTGCCATTTCAGATTTCAGAAAAGCAAAAGGCAAATCGATGAAGAAAGCCCGGTCATCTACTAGCATCATTAGCACAAAGGAGTTTTGATACCCTGAAAAAACGCATCAGTTAGAGCAGTGTTTTCATTATTGGTGTGTGGACAACACTGCAATCAGAGTTGATGTTTGTTGGAAGTGAAACCTGTGCCAAGAGTAAAACTGCCTGACACATACGACATGAACACGTGTATAAAATATCGTGGCAATACATCCAATAGCAGTCAAAGCAAAACATGGAGGACAAATTGAAACAAACTTTCACTCACACCCTTAAATTTATACAATATAACAAACTGAAATAATAAGGAATAACCAGTATTATTGTGTTAACTTAAAAGCACAGTAAGGAAAGAGTGGCTTTAATATAGAGCTCACTTTATTTCATACACAAGGCAGCTCATCACTGGCAGCAGAAAGTCTGTGCAGGACAAAAAGGAGGGGTGGGGGGCGGTTAGGATATTCCCGCTGTTATAACGGCCCTTTATCAGCTATCAGAGAATAATAAACAAAATGCTGTCAGTCAACTTCAAGCAAATTACTCTGTAGTGGCACTTTTCCTTTAAGACCAGGCATTTAACAAGTCCTGATCATTCAGTGGGGTGCCGGGCTGCAAGCGCACGTAGATTGATCTCTGAAGCTATTTTTCCTTTACTCCTGCTGTGACACAGAAGTATGAAAACAACTCTCTGAAAAGCACATTTAGAAGAAGCCTCTGTGACCTTTTCAAAGTGCCGGAGGGTATGAATGGCTTATCCATTTTCTTTTTGTTTTCATTTCAGTCTGTGAACTAAAGCAATCAGTGTCTACATAAAGCTGGAGGTGGATGTGAATTTCATGCCCCCCTAGAGACGTCAAACAATGACGACATGCAGTCTTTTAACAAGGTGGCACTGTCAAAAAAAAAAATCCCAGCAAAACCATCCCACGTGATGTTGTTTAACAAATAATATAAAATAAACAAGTGGCATAGCAGAAAGCCATTTCTTTATATTCCAATACTGAAAAGGAATGATTATTAATGACTGTACGACTTTTGCAAATTTCTTTGAATTACAAATTGTCCCAACATTACATTTAATTATTCATTTCTGAAACACAAATATATCTAAATGTTACCTTGCCTTACATTTTCAGACAGAAATATGTCTGAGAATGTTGCCTGTTCATACTCCACAGGCTTCGGTGAGGAAACGGTTCAATAAAGTTGCAGCCTGATTTCAGCGAGACAAGCGCAGAATGAGTGTTGTGTTCATGGAACAGAGAACTTTGTGTGTGTGATACACCTCATTATGTTCCACAACACAAAACAGAACTGAGCAGCTAACCGCTAACAGCTAAACCACAGACGCACACCAACGCCACTGCCACAGCGACCCATCTCCGTCTCCCTGCCGGAGCGAAGCAACCACAAGCAGCTCAAACTGAAGGCTAAAACTGTGGAATTCCAGTGGCCAAAACTAAATATGGCCCTTCCATAAGCTTTATAAAAAGCTTTACTGTAACGGCTCTTTTAGCAGAAAGTAAGATAAGCACAGTGGAACTTAGTTTGACTTTAAGAAAATTCTAATAACTCAATAGAAGAATAAAATAATACAATTAGGTCAGGTCATCACCAAATCAGCTCATATAAGCTCAACAAAAATCCCTTTCAAAGAGCATTTTATAACTCTTTGCTACTGAAGGTTGTCTCAGCAGGTTTTTAGTAGCCAGGTGTAGAAAAAGAATCGAGTTATGTTTTCACATGAGGTTAAATGTTTTTACAGAGATTTTAAAGCACAGAGAAGTCCAGAAAACATCCATTCCCATATCTCTAAGGCTTTTACATCTGTCATGCTTTACATGCAGCTGACAGTATACTTTAATACATAATGTATTCCCATATCAAACAGATAATAAATGCAGTGGATCCCGTTGAGGTTGTTGCTTCCATACATTTTAATGCTGACTCACAAAACACAAGAAATCCTCTATGAGAAATAAACAATACAGTACAATCATTGGGGTTGCAACCTGTCATGGAACATGGAAGAAACACTGTAAAGCGTTCCTCAGAGGCATCTACAAGAAACCCCATCCTCTCTGACAATATGTACTGGCAATGGTGCAGTGTCATAGCTTGCTCCCATTAAGGCCTGGGGAAATTTCTTGCTACCTACCATGTCTTCATTTATTTATAGACTATGCAAATGAGGCTTCTCAGCAATATGTAGACACTGTCTGTACATACATAGCTACCATTCCAGATGCATACCTTGTTACTTGAATGTGGATGGTCACATGATTAAGCAATAAAATGGTTTTGTTTTTTTCTCTTTGTTTTAATTAAAAATGGTGCACCAGGTCTAGGATAAATATTACACAAGCTTGACTGTAGTACAATGTACCTCAAGTAGCCTTATGACATCAATGAGGACTGCAAGTGTGTTGCTTTAAACTAAATGAGTTTTAGACTGGTGTCATTTGGATGATGATGTACTTGTATATTTGCACATTTCAGGGAAGCAGTAAAAAGAATAAAAGAGCCAGACATGGTATTCCTGAGGTCTTTATCCACAGCAACAGTTCACAGGAAAAGTCCTGGTATTTCCAGGCCAGGTTCAGGGTATCTCAGTGTCACTCAGACGTTTCCTGAACATCCTTGCAGCCGTCAAACCTTAGTTTGCTCCATTCAGCTTCAAGAAGCAGTGTTTGTCATTTGGTGATTATTTTAATTAGTCGTGTTAAAAGGAAAATAAGAAAGATGGTGAATAAAGCTTTAATACCATAAGCTTCACCTTTATACCTGAATATCCACCTCTAGCATGCTTGCAGCTAGCTACAATGATGAAGCTGCCTCTCAAGTTCTCCATGATGGCTGTTATGTAGTTCTCCTCCTGTGTCTGTGTGTAAATTAGCTATACCTAAACTCAGTAACGTAACTTGATGTATGACAACATCAATAGTGATTACTCCTGGAAGTAAGTCAGAACCCAACCAGTGTTTCTACTGCACATTCAGTCAGACCTCCCTTGCCACAATCTTCCATTTCAAGCTTTAGCCATGTGCCATGGTCACAGAAGAGAATTTTAAACAACTCACCTACGTGTTCCGTTTTACATTTATCTAATTAGGGAAGTAAAAGGAATTTTATTTACTTTTGTCCTGGACATCAACGCTCCTAATTAAAATTAATTAACAAACACAAAGAATGAATACCAGCAAGGTCCTAACCCAAAAAGCAAACATGGTTCACCTCCAGTTATCATTATCTCTGTTGAATACAATTTCCTTGAACATTATTTCAGAAGAAACTGTGTCCCTGCCACATATCACATCTATACAAACTGTTATGGGCCATAAATGAAGCTGTCTCACCGTGTCCTTGATGTTCTCTCCTAGGGTTTTGTCACACAGTGTAAAATCTAAAGTGAGAATTGTGAAGGTCCCCAGAGGGCAACGCTGCATAACTATGACATCAGCCCATAAACCCCGAGCGCACACGGAAACAAGCACACATACACAGCAACACATTTCCTGCTCTGTTAGCTTTATGAGCTGGTGTGGGTCTGCACTGCCGAGGTTTATGAGACACAACAATAATGAATAAGATAGATGCAGGCTTATTAAGGAAAAGACAAATTGATCTTGTAAGAGACACAAGCTCAGTGGTTTCTGTGTTGCTAGGGTATCAAATGCATTTTGAGCTTTTTGTTGTCTTGTTTTCCGGTCTGACCTGAGCTCTTATGATTCATTCATTTCACCTTATCAGTAGAATTATCTGCTTATACCAGACTCCATGGTTAAGTTACAGTACTTGGAAAAAAAAGGTTGCATATTAGTTTTTCTCCTGTGAATGCAACCTTACCTTCCAAACATCCATATTCTCCTTTAAAAAGTGCTTTATCCTCTATGTCCTTTTCTGACTTAGTAAACAAACACTTGTTTTCTTTTAGTTTGTCTTACTTTTATTTCAAGTATCTCCTAAAATGAACCCTAAACATGTGCAGTCACGATCAGCACATGTAAAATCATCAGCCTGTGTATGTATATGATGCAATATACTACCGATTGTGATTTGTTGGTCGATTATGCAACAAAACATAGCAACTGTGACTTATTTCATGAATCCAAAGCACACAGCAATGGAGAAAGTAATGACTTACAAATACCCGTTCAACAACAAGGCCGAGGTCAAGGTCAAAACCCAGCAAACACGGAGAGCAAAACAAGGGAGACCTGGGAATAGAAATCAGGGGGAGGGCGCGGACATAAGGGGAAAAGGGGGTAGCGAGGTCCATCAACAACTGTGACAGCTGTGTGGATATGCTGAGCTGAACCACAACAGGGAGGTTCAAGGCCAGGAATGCAGAACAGATCAGCCAAGCAATGGCTTGTGCTTGGGTCTGACATGAATGACGGTGAGGAGGCACAATATATAACAGCTGCCTAATCCTAAACTTCTGCCTGACTACCCTGCAGGGAAAAACACAACCTGCACTTTCTTTCTTTATATCTACTCATATCTACTCGTACACGTGTCTGTCACTTGTTCGGTCTAAAATGGCATGGCCCATGCCATATCACAGAGAAAACCTTTACAGGTAAACTGCATAGAGGCAGCAACAGTGGCAGCAAAAACGTATAAGACAATTTATTTTATACCAAAGGACACCTCATACCTGCAACAGAGTTTGGTCTCGGCATCATGAGGGAGGATGATGCCTGTGCTGGGTATGGACTGGCTCCCTCAGGTGAGTGGCTTGGAGGCCGTGGTGGCCCTTGTGCTCCTGCTGATATGTTGGCTTGCTGCTGCTGCAGGTCTGTCTCAGATTGGGTATCGCTTGGCGTTGCTGTAGCACCACTGGAGTCTTCTTCCACCACTGGGGAGCATGTGTCAGCTCGCACACTCTGTGCCAGGCCATGGCGCCTACTGCTTCTTAGGCTGCCATCTTTGCTCCACTCGAGGCTGGAGCCACTGCGGTCATCATTCTCAGAAGAGCTAGTGATGGTGGCTAAAAGGAGACAATAGGAGAAGACATTGAGCAACTAGTAAGTGGAGATAATATAAGGAAAAGAGGAAAGATATATTGCTGATTGTGTGATATGAACATTTATCTTTTTCAGTCTCTGGTGTGATACTGAGCTCTAATGGAACTTTGACGCTGTTTTTCCACATTGCCTATCAACAGCGTTCAGAAGCTCATCTTGTATTTACAGCAGCAACCTGCTAATAAAAGTGTGAAGCAATGACAGCATACATTTGTGGAATTATTGTCATTGCTTTTTGACCGATTAAGCATCATACATCTCACAGTGCAACAATTATTAGATGCTGCTCGACAAACCCTGAATTTACAGCCAAACATAAGATAAAATAATAATAATATTCTAATAAAGAACTAACTGTAAAAATGTTTAGCTCATGTTTATATGAGAACAAATCCTTCAATCCTTTCTGGGGAAACAACAACCACTTACAAAAATGCTAAAAGACAAGCGACAGGCTACATAATGAGATGCAGCTGGATACAGAGACATCAGCATGGTTTAAAAACAGGAACTGACTGGCCAGCTGGCACTGTTTGTATCACACACAGCTAATCTGGATTTCATAATGCTGCAGCAAATTGCATCATCATTAATATAACCAACACATCGCGAACCTTTTGACTCCTGAGCTGCTTACTTCTGCAAAAAGCCATCCATACCAGCAGTCCCTTCAAACATCATCCTGGACTTGCATTCAAAGTCGTCAGCAGGGCAGAGGTTCGAGCGAGTGATTACTTAGCTGTACTGCGAGTTGTGACATTAAATGCACGATTATTTATTAAACTAAAGGATATAACTTTTTGTTTCTACGAAGAGTTGTATGTAGTCATGACTTAAAGCCTTTTCTTAGACCACTTTTGGTACCTCAAACAGGTGTTTTGTAAATGTTAAGACAAAAAGAAAGAACCCTTAATGTGGCACAAAGTCAAATTAATGTTCTTTTTAAACCAGTCAGAGTGAAATCTTTAACAACAGGGACCATTAATCAAAGACAGGAATCTGACTTATGCACCACAACTCTCTTTACCAAGGTAGGAGGGACGACATATTAGGGACCAGTTCTTAATTTTACTCAGCCTAATCTGTTTATCTAAAAAAATTATGTTTTCCATAACGTCATGGTTAACAACCCAAAGTAAATTAAACAGCATGTCTCTGGTGAGATGTTGCTGCTGCAGGAAATATGAAAAAAAGAGACGGTGAGTCACACACTTAGTCAACCAAAACAAAACTTTGACTTTTAAAGCTGATCAGACTGTCAATGGCCGTAATGAATAGAGGAATTCCTGTTTGACAAACATTAATTCAACACAAAGACTTGAAAAGTTGGTTGTGGAGTAGAGTTTGAGGATGCTTTAAAAAGAAGTTGTCTGTGTTTTGGATCATCTTATCCTGCTGAGCAGATTAGGTTTAAGAGAAAGCCTGCAGCACCTATTGCAAAGCAACATCAACAAATAGACCTCGTTGAGGCTACCTCACATTTACGTCACAAATCTGCAGCGAGTACGTGCAAAGCAGGGCCCAAATGCTGTGAAGTCCATGATATGTAAAGGACTTCTAATTTGCCATCAAAAAAAGTTTAAAATGAGAGAAAATATTGGTGTCTTTAAGCACCAATTCCTCTTTCACAGATTAGACTGTTCTATACAGGAAACCAGGAAAATTTCATTCAAGTATAAAATAAATAAATGCTGGGAACATACAAGTAAAATATTACCTCATTTTAATTTAATTAACTCCCGTGTGTGTGTCTGGGAGCATCTCCTGCAGACCTACCATCACTCTGTGACCAGCGCAAAGGGCAGAGAAGAGCAGCAACACAAAAAGAAAGCATAACCTCTCAGGAATGGACATTAAATGCCACAATCGTTTTCCCAAAAACTTATTTTAAAAGACATTTCCTGAAACATTCGTGTTAAGGAACATCTTGCTAGAGTAATGCAGTATTCTCTGAAACAATTAATTTTGATTTGAATCAGTGCCTCGAGCTGGAAGATACAATATCACAGTTTTCATAAATTATTCACAAGCTTGCCATGATATTGCTTAAGGGCGACTGAGTGACTGACTCATGGTAATCAGTTATGTCAAGTATAGAGTATTGGAAATTCAAACTGTTGTGTTATTATATGGGCTTGCTACATATTACTTTCTAATGTATTGCTGTCACCTAAAAATCATGAAATATGATATTGTCTGCTGTGTTGCATTCTTTGAAGCACTTTGGCTTGCATGTGTGTATGAAAAGTATATTATAATTATTTAATTACTGCAACGATAATGAAAAGGCTTAAATCTACACAGCTGCTCACCTTTCCTCCCCACATTATCTCTGTCTTCTGGCAAAAAAAAAGCGCTATATTTTATGAAAACCCATTTTCAGAATGAAATCCTAACATATGTATAGCCACCGGAGGCTTTACGAGTAAAAATGGTAGATAAATTAATGCATCAATAGACTATGCCATCCTCCTGTCAGCTTGGGTAAATCCGCAGATGTCTTACAGGGCCATTACGAGAGAGGCAGCACATCGTCAAACTGCTGCAACTGTCAGCTCAGCACACTCCCTTGCCCTGGAACAGCTCTATACAATCCTGCAGGCTGACAAACAGGGTGAATATCATGTGGCACAAATCCTATTCAATCCCAGCAGGCTTGACAGAGTGGTAAATGACTGACACTGCACAGGTGTGGTTTCTTTCTCCTAATCAAAAGGTGCAGATGAGGCAACACCTCTAAAATTGCAAATTAAGAATAGAAGCGCTACATGGGAGACCCTGTACCGTGTGATTATAAGTGACATTGAAAAAGTGTGTTCAGAGGAATCTATGGGTAAAAGTGGACTGAAAAAAGAAAAAAAAAATACAATAAGTACTCAGAGATATACCTTTCACACTCAGCAAAGGGTGTAGCCACTGGTTAGTTGGAGGGGGTAAATCATATATTGGCATGAGATCAATATCATTGCTCTGGGTGAGCTACTAATAAATCTAATAAATCTAATTAAGCTTTAGCTTCACTGGGCTTGATTTCCCAAAGGAAAAGGTGATTTAGTTTGACATCATCTTGTACAATTAAAGACATAAATCAGATGAATTGTTGCTACATGGAATAATATTCCCACGATTTCAGCCTGTTCTCGCTTAAAGGTAAAGTTTTCATCTATTGCTTTATTCATGTTCTCTTATATGCCTTTAAGTGAGGTCATAAGGATGCACAGTACTAAACAGCTTATCATTAACTATAAAATGTTAAGGGATGAAGAGGGATTTATAGCTCACCTATGATCCCACTGTCCTTGCTTTCAAGCGTGGAGCTGGGGCTTGTAATGGTTCCACAGGGGCTGCAGCGGCTGAGTGGGGGACGGCTTGTCGTGCTGTTGAGGGTGGAACACGGACTATCAGTGCTGGGAGAGGCAGTGCTGCTAGTCAGTGTGGAGCAGGGGCTGATACCCTGGCTGGTCAGAGAGCACTGAGGAGAAAAGGAGGGCAAGAAGAGGGTTAAGGTACACCAGGAATGTGAACTAATCATGGATGTCAATGAAATATGAAGTCGTTTTAGTTGAGCTATCAGTTGGCAACAAGTTCACATTTCTTTGCACAAGGAACAACAACTTTCCATCTATATTTGGAAGAAGTTGGAAAATGGTGTTCAGGAAAGATAAGCTAAAGAGCTTAACTAAGTTCACTTTCCCATCTGAACTGAATCATGTGAAAGCAATGCAAGAAATTCCTTCACAAATAAGCACGCGTCTCACATGTGAGCATGACACACAAGCTGAAGGGCATCAGCACTGTCAATAGCATGAGGATTAAAAAAAATGACCCCCCCCTCAAAAAAAAAAAAACGTCTGGAGGAACCTAAATGAGCCTGATAAAACATTCGCATAAGCAGGTCCTGCTTTGTTGTGACATAAAAGATGTCTTTCTAACGTCAGCAAACCCTGCTGACAACCATACAACAGCCGAAGTTCTGCTTGAGAGCATGACAGCTGTAGAAATCCAAATTAAAGCTTGTTTGTCCCGTTTCGTCATTTTTCTTCAACACAATACCCTAGCTTAAGCTTATTACTGTCCCATTGTAGGAAGAGCCTAAACCTCATACTACTGAGAAAATACATCGTTATTACTCAGCAACTTTTTTAACCTGCTGATTAGGGTTCAGAGAGTTCAACACACCCACCTCAGCTAATACTGACTTTACAGATGAAAATACACCAAATAATAAAGTTCATAACGCCGTAATGGATCCTTGTCACATCAGATCCTGTTTTATACACACATTCATTAGATCAAATCACTAATTCTGTTCCATAAAAGTAGCTGTTTCAAATCAACAGACATATTTCTGTTGCTTGAAATGTTACATTTGTAATAAACTAGCATTTTAATTTGGAGTAAAATGTTTTTGTTTGAAGGTCTTTCTGCTAGAAGAACATAAATAGCTTAGGAGAAAGTTCGCTAAATGGCTGTCAGCGAGAAGAACAACTTGTAGGGTGGTAATGTAACTGTATACCATCCCCTCGTTTTAGTTCCCTCCTGTGTACGCCGATTCCACAGCACAAATTAAACGTCTTACTGAAAGCTGAATAACTAGCTCAGAGTCATGCTGACTTAAAGACATCCCATAAAACAGCAGCATGGAAAAAACAGAACTGCTGGCAGATGACAACAATGTACTTTGAAAAAAAAAACCTGCATGCATAAAAAAAAAACATTTGGCAACCGCCACCTGTTATCTTTTTTTTCTACTAATAACTCTGATTTATGGCACAGTTTCCAAACCTCTCTCCTGTTCCTAAACTCACCAGTTCAGTGTCAAACATGAATGTATGAGGGAAGCGTAACATGCTGGGCTCTACTCCTCACACAGTCCCAGCTTAATTAGTAGAGCCAAACAAACTGAGGCTCAGACCTATCATAACTCTATTTCTGGACATGGGCTCAGATGCTTCTGTTACATACTCAAGAGCCCCTGGAACAGCACTCAAGTTACTGGGAGACCAACATACAGCACTGTAGAGCTTGCAAAATAGACAAAAGCACATGCAACCAATTTTAAATATGCAGTTACTTTCCCCAGATCATATTAAACAGTTCAAACTAAACAGTCTCAGAGTTACCATACCTCCTTGTGCCAAAAAGATACATCCCAAAGGTACACGTTGGAACACTGTCCATAACATATTCAGGAAAAATTAATCAAGTAGCAAGAAAATAATCCATTCTTCTGCTATAGTGACAACTATCCTACCCTCTCATCAGCTCTTCTTTATCTCTGTGTGAGCTGCAGCAGTGGCAGCAGCTAGTGCTGGCTTAAGGAGGAAGCTGGAGGGGAGGGAGAAAATGAAATACCTTTTTTTCATTCTTGTCGTCCATAGGTATCCGTGCCGTGCCCGGGATCCCTTCTCCCAGTAAAAAGCCAAGTCTTGTCATCAGTTCCTGAGTGGCAGGGGAGGAGGGGCTTGGCTGTTGCCCTGCTTGCAGGTCTGGAGATGAGAGGGAAAAACAGGGAAAGAAATGCTCAACATTTGCCGGGAAGACTCTTTCTCCACTGGATGGCCCACACAGGGCCACGCTGCCTGCCCTGCCCTCCTCAGCTCTGCTTTGAAATGCAATGCTGCACTCTCCAGCAGCTGCTGATGTGCTGCAGACCCATAGAGGGCGAGCAGAGAAGACAAGAGAGGGAGAGTGTGGAGGGGGCTGTGGCTCGAGAGTGTGTGTGTGTGTGTGTGTATGTGTGCACGACGTTGTCCTAAAAGAGCCCGAATACATGTGAATGTCTGGCATTGTTAAGAAAGCAGAGACTTAGTGTGTGTGCCTATGTGTGTTAGTGTGTCCTGCAACATGCCTTGAGTGCCAATTCCAGGGTGTTCTGGTTGTTTACAGCTCTCACTCATAGAGCCTCTGAATATCAATGAGTGGACACTGTCTTTCTCCAAGCACAGCTTTCTCAAACCTTAATAAGACTTCAGGCTGCAATTTTAGGAGAAGTGCACCATCTACACAGCAGACGACTTGCAAGTAAACTCCATTTTATACACTGCCAACTTTTAACATTTCTCCACCTCATGAAAATAAAAAAACTAACCTCCAAACATGTATTTATTAACTTATTATAATCCATATGTGTACTATGCAAATGTGGATGCCAGAATTCAATGAAGTCAAAGCATTATCTGAGAGTAAGCGGACAGTTGAATGATGGGGCGAGGGGGATAAAGAGCGCAAGTTACAAAAGCTTATTATACAGCTTTCTGTCAGCACCTTCTCCTCCTCTCTTTCATTTTCTCCTTTACCCTCTGTCTTCCACAGTTATTAATAAAGTTGACAGTAAATCTGATTAAATACAAATAAGTCCAAGGAGAACCATGCTGCCAAGCCCCAATGAAGTGACAAATCCAGCCACTACACATACACATGCACACACATGTTTACATGCAAATGCCTTAACGATAATGCCTCCCTTTTAAAGTTAATGCAGGACAATAGTTCTTATTTCATGCTCATAAGTGAAGCTTGACTATGTATCTAAAATACTCCAAAAATAATATAAAAAAAAGCTAATCAAGATCACAATTTCCTTTGCTGTCACTCAGGCACCTGCAGTTAGCTTTAAGCTAGCTCAGTTTTTTAAAAAGAGTTCAATTAATGGTGATCTACAGAAACACAGTCAGTAACGGTGGTTCAAATAAGACTATACGTGGGTTGAAATATATGTTACTGGTAGGGTCAGCTGGTTGAGCCTTAACACATGTACAAACACAGCTGGTTGGGTTAAAGTCCTGCCCTGTGGCTATTTGCTACTCTCTCTACCTTTCTTCATTTCCAGTTTAGTATAAAAGTAAAATTCCTTGTTGTCCATTAAATAATTTAAAGAATAAAGAGAAAGGTTAGCATATCACTACTGTAAAATGGGGACAGTGTGAAGAAGAAACAGCCAATCCTCCACATAAAGTTTGCCAAAAATCAGTTTGAAACGAGCTGCAAACTCAAAACACCAGATTTAATAGCAAGTAGTGGTATAAATGCATGTCCCCAGCATTGCCCACTATAACCAGAGAGAGGACACTGGTGGGAAAAAATGACTGAAACGTTCTCTGAAGCATTTCAGAGAAAGAATGAATCAAGTAATAACTCAAGAGTTGCAGAGCAGCTTTGTGTCGCCACACTGATGGGACAAAATTTCAGTTTATCTATAATTATTAGTTTCAAAATCAGTGCATGGTCACACATGCAACTTTATGAGAACAAATAAATATGGTATGTATTAAAATGGACATTGTGTTATAAAGAAAACAATGCTGATTTTTTTTGTTTCGTTTTGGGGGGAGGGGGGTTAATTGATTAAATCATTAATGGTGGATGCAAATGGGTCAATCAACATCCAACATAGCAAAATGTAAATGTAATGTAATGTAAATATTAAATGCTATCAGTTTCTGCTTTCTGAGAGCACATTGGAGAATTCCAGTCCAACATCTCACCATCACCAAATGACAAATGTCTTCATATATCAAACATTTCAAAAATGAATTGGTGCACACGCAGGTGCTCGCCTTAAACACGACTTTATTAGCCAAATCTAAACTATCCAAAAACACAACTTAAAACATGCGTTCAACAAAATTATACTTGAGAAACAGAAAATAAAATACGGTTTGAATTCCTCAAAGCAACCATGCTGCTTTGATGGCAGCTCTGTACTCTTTTGCAGTGTGAGGGAATATTATCGATAAGTGGTCTGGTAACCACAGGATGTTACATCAAACCAGACATGGAGTGAGGGGAAAAAATGACAAAACTCTCTCCTGCCCCTCTAGGTAGTGTGATGTGACCTTTTCATATTTCAGAGGTGTGTATCACGTTCCTTTTTTAATGCGCATGATTTGTTCAAAGAAACATTTGTTTCACCCTGAATCAACTCATTTAGGACATGCTGTCAATGTCCTTTTGACATTTCAATCAATTCACTGATCATATGAAAAAACAGCCTAAAACCTCATCAGATGAACCCACTAAGCCATTTCTTGGTTTGGTTGTTTCAAAGCAGCTGAGCATATTTCAAAATCAAGCCCATTTCCAGCCAATTCATAATTAACTCAAGAAACACAAAGGTTTCCAGAGTTTCCCTAAAATCATGGTCTTTATTGAGATAAAAACCAAGCCGTGTCCTTTTCACCCTCATGATGTTACTACATGATCAATCAAGTTAAAAGCATTTAAAAAAAAACATTGCATGGCAGAATTATCCATCACTGTATGGCTCTGATCATATATGTTTGTGTCAACATGCTTTAGGAAGAAAATGTGTTAAACAAGACACGTGTAAGTAATGTGACACAAGCATATGCCTTCAACTTGAGGCTGTGCAGAATATGAATTACTCTGACACAAAGCCAGCGGGGTTTTCATAGTTCCATGCGTTTCTCATATTTGCACATCCTTAAGGGAAACTGCACAGCACCTCATCCCTTTGATTTTGAGAAGCTAAAATATTCTAAAAAGGCCTGAAAGGAACGACTGCAACAATTATTAAGCCTTGAGGCTTTCTGCTAAATAAACTGAAGCTTTTGTCCATATGGTTACAGGCATATAAAAAAAAAACAAGTTAAGTACTTGCATCATCATCATCAGCAAAAATACTGAGTTGAAGTCCAACCAATAAAAACGCTTCACAAAGAAATCTGCTGTTGTTTGAGAAAAACATTTTTAAAAGATCTCATGCAAAAACAGCTCTTTACACAGACAATAATGCTTTTATAACTTCACATATTGGAAACTGCTTTAATGTTAAACAACATTAAGACAGAGATGGGAATTTAGCTCTGCCCCATAGCATCAGTGCTGGTGATGCTATGGGGCAGCATGCAACCAAACATTATAACACATATACCTCCTGAACTTTTAATACACGCTCATAAAATGGTAATGTTTCTTACACACTCATATCTATTACTTTAGCAGACATTTAGCTTTTTGAAGATGGTAGAACGTTATTTTATAACAAATGGGTGTATCATTTTTCAGGTGTGGTTAATTGTTATAATATATCATGTGAAACACAGAGAGAGCACAAACTGGTGTCGTATCAGCATAACAGTCCCTAATTTCTCTTTACCAACATGGCTGAGATATTGTAGTCAAATTGTATTAACTGCTCTAACTCTGGCTCTACATTTATTTATATACATATCTATAAATTATATCTATAAATAACTACTTTTTCTACTATATATAGTTAAAGATAAAAAATAGTTGTGGTTAATGTTAAAACAAGTGGCACATTTACAATGTTTTAACAGTGCTACAGAGTCCTGAGTTTAGTGATAAATCTCATTAAATCCATCACACAACTTTTTATTACCGACCTTGGATACACCATTTCAAAACTACTTAAAATCTCCTACCTCTGAGGACCAATCAGTAGCCCATGACATGTGCAGACATGTCTGTTGGACACACAGCAACAGACAGAGAGGCTGGCATAATGACACACACACACATAGCACTGACAAGCCATATCTTAGGCCCATGGGCCACATCAATAACATCTGCAGCCAGTGGTCGCTCTGAAAAAAATCAATACACTGTACTAAGGGTGCAAATTCAATGCACTGCCAGCAGCACCCACAGCTAGACACAAAACCTTCCCTTTGCAAGGAAATGTACCCTTCTGCATTCCTGCATCAGTCGGTGGAGGTTTCAGTTGCTACTGAATGGGTGGTTAATATTCAACATTCAGTTTATATAAAACTACAGGACAAAAGTGCCAAATAACTGAAAGGAAAACCTTGGATTTATTTTATGTAGATAGAAGTTGCTCATTACTCATCCCTCATTTTATTGTTAACAGAAATTAAACGAAGTGCAAACAAACTTGGGTAGATTTGGCTAAAGCAGATAACAGAACCCCTGTTGCTCTGCTTTGGTTTATGAAGGAAGGGCACGCTTCTGCAGCGCTTTCCTCCCACATTTCTCCAACATGTTAATTGTTCGAAAAAGCAATCTTTCAGTCATAAGCTCCATTCTCCATTGCCACTGACCTGATAGCATCTTAAGCCTTATTGGACATTTATTTCCTCCAGTGTATCATTGATTATATCAGTTTAATCACTGCTTCAAATATAAGACGCTGTAAATGCTGAGTAGTATTAATCTATCCACTTGTTTGATTCACTTGTCATTATTTCCACAAGATTTCTTTTTATTGAAACTTCCTCCGCATTTGTTCTCATGTGGCTGTGCAGAGCGTTCAGCACCAGCTGAACTTGATGTTATTGTCATGTACAGATCACACTTAATGGCAGTCTGGGTTTAAGGCTAGTGAAGTGTTGAAGGACTTCATGTATCTTTAGATAAATGGAGCAGAAAGATGTTTAAAAAAAAAAGCCTTACAATAACACGATGTGTGCTTTTAAAGCAGTTGGATAACACCTGAGGAAACTGAGTGTAAGTAGCAGAAATTCTAAGCCAGACAGTTATTCTGTTATAGTTTAGCACAAATTATTGTATTGTTTGAAACAATCAAAACAATTATATAATTCCAAGACAACCGCTTTAGTTTTTCTCCTGTTACTTGGTTACATTTATTAGTCTTTTCAGTCCTTGTAAAATAAAACTTATCTGCAACTCTGCATTCTGGGTTTATCAGTGTGAAAATGGCTTGCTATAGTTTTTATAAATAAATGCTATATTGTAGTCAGTGTAAGGAAGTTTTTCTGAGTCAACATATTCTACCTGTCTCAGGAGAAATCCTGCTAGTGGGCTGAATACAAGCCATATGCTGCCCGCCATTATATGCTCAGAGAAAAGCTCTGCTCTTGCTTCATGTTAATGACAACTGACCCTTTAAAAAAAAACCAAAACAGCAGCTTTTTCATGGCTGCACCAGAGCTGGTGGAAAAAAAATGTGAATAATTTCATGCTGTGATTTGACGGCAAATAAAAACAGATTAAAAAAATCTCTCCCTTCGTACCAGAACCCTTCACAAATCAGACATCATCTGACATCCATTGAAAGATAACCAGTGGTTTCTTTTGAAATCTTCCTCAATAACATCAGTGACTCAACCAGGAAAACTAGATTACACAATGTTCACCTGTTCATAATGATAATTATAATAATGGAATATACTGATTGTGCTTTATTGCACTCAAAGTGCTTACATTTGATCCATTATTCATCCACTCCACAATCATAGCTGGTGATGGTCTGATACATGTTTGGCCACAGCTGCACTCAGGCAGGCTGATGGAAACATGTCAGCCACTGTGAGTCAACGGCCTCTCCAACAAACACCGAATCTGCCCAGTTCACGTGCTGCTCAAATTTAAACTAAAGTTAAAGCTTTGCCAAACCACATACATCACACTAGCTAGCAAACCCAATGAATAGATGTAAACTTTGTTTCATACATTTATCAGAGTTCTGTAATTATGGGAGTTCTTTGCCATCTTTTATAGGGCTGAAGTAGTTTTTTCCTTTATTCCACTTTAAAGAATACCTTTGTACCCTAGAACTGTGTACCGGTAACCGAGTTAAAGCACAGTGTAGAGCAGATGTTCATTTTGAGTGCATGAACATTACAAACTGAGTAGAAAACAGAAATTCTCTTTAATCAAATGAAAGATAACAGACACCACTAATAAAAAACTGCAATGCACCTCCAAATAGGAGGAGTTAGTTAGTTAGTTTGTCCAAAATGGGAAATTTGTTTTCACAAAACTGTACACAGTTATATTACGCTTCAGACAGAGTTATAGTGTGCAATGTATCAACTTTTGTACAGAGGATCCCTAAGTCTTTGTATCAGTCTAACCTACAATGTCCAGATAAATATTTCAGAACAAAAAGAGAGGAAAAAACCCAGATCCTTAGTAGTAATGAATCAGTCAGTAAGATCATAAACATCCCACTACACATATGGACATTCACAATCAAACAGATCATTAAAATAAATTAGCACTCAGACATGAGGAAATATCCTTGACCTTGACAAATCCTCACCTCTAACTGAACTCCTGAGTGGTGTAAAGCCAGAACTCTGATGGTATGGTGAACAGCCTTGCAGATATGAATGCTTTATATACTTAGAGCTAATTGGAAGTCTGCACACACACACAAACAGAAAAACTAAGTAAGTAAGCAGAGATAGGTCATCCAAGCTCAGAAAATGCCCAGCTGTGGTAAATCTAACTCATCCAAACTCATAACAATAGATTTAAAAGTTCTGATCAGAAGGAAACTTTTCTAGCAATGTTTAATATGTTAAACCTCCTTTAATTTCACACTGCATGGAATAATATCCAGAAAGGATTGCACAGAAGAAAAAATGACAGGAAGAATTGCTTTCAAGACACTTATTAATGTACCTCATCTTGATTAAATCGGCTATTAATTGGTCCCATCTGACTGGAATCACCGCACACGGCATCATATATGAGAGCAGAGTAAAATTCATATGACACTTGACACTCTATGAATCACTTTAGGACTTCACAATGGAATAACATGAAAAATGGTACCGCTGCACACAATAAACTGCAGTACAGAGCCAACGACGATTTCTCCAGTGCACACAATGTAAAATTATTGTATTTATCTAAATGCATAGCAGCTATTAAGTAAAATGGCAGCCCTGTGAAAAATGTCTTCCTGTTCTAGATAAAGTATGTGATATGTCCGCCTCATCTTTCAGTGCCCCGAAGATATGGAAAACCACGGATGTAGCTGGAACCACTTTGTTATTGCAGTAACAGTACTGCAAATGGTGGGAAAAACAAAAACAACATCATTATCTGCTGCCCGAGGAAGTTTATGGGCAGGTGTGAAATAGCAGCTGTGTGGCTCAGTTGTACAAGAATGAAGACAGAAGAAGAAGGAGCAGAAGAAGGGTGGAAGAGGAGAAGGAGAAGGGGGACACCTTGAACAGACTGGCTCCACAGAGCAGTATTAGCCCTCTTTCTGCCAAGAAAACAATCCAGCCGGTGCTCATTAGTAGCTGGAGCTTCAATACCCCAACATGGAGCCTGCTTAACGAACCCTCAATGAGAACAAGCATATAAGTTCAGAGGTACAAGGTGATGTGTCCCCCAAAGTAACCTGAGCTGTCTTATTGCCCATTACGATATTAAAACCATAAATGTCCTTTCCTACATGCACAGATGGAGTACAATGAGACTTAACGGCAAATTAAGTTGAGAATGCTGATAATACTGTATGTGCAAATAAAATGAGGGGCAAGGCATGGCATGGTGGTAGGAATCATATTTGCCTTGAATCGCAGTATGAAACTATACACTGATGGTATTTTATTAAACATTAAAGCAACCGAATTAAAGCTTATTCATGCAGAGTTGGGGCCCTGTGGACCAGAGCGGTTCTGCTTTAAAGATCTAAACATTGACGGTAGAAATGAATTCAGCTTCATGATTAAGAACGTCTCGTTTTCTTGTTGCTTATTTAACAAGAAATTCAACAGTGGTCCAAGCCTGATCTGCCCCCAACCCAAAGATGACTCATTCTTTGTTAAATTCCTGATTAAAATTTAAACTCAGTCTGCATTACATGACACATCATCTATCCAGGGAGATTCTGTATTCTTCTAAGGGAATCTGTTACACAATGATTAACAAACTCAATTTTACCATTTCAGTAGCACTGACAGGATAGTATTTACATGAAGGTAAGGTGCTAAATCAGAGGTGCCCAAACCCAGTCCTGCAGAACATCATCATCCTGCAACTGGTAAATGCATCCCTTCTCCGCCACACCTCAATCAAATAGCTGCATTTCCTCATCTGCGAGTCATCCAGCTTTGCAAAGGCCTGGGATATGAGCCATTCATTTAATCTATGTGCGTTGGACAAAGACTGCATTTAAAAGTTGCAGGATGGTAGATCTCAAAGATCGAACTTAGGCAACTCTGTGCTAAATGAATATGTCCAGGTCTTAGTTTAAATGGGGAGACGAAAAGTAAGACAACTGTGTGAGGACAGGACCTATGGTTCACTCATGATTGACAGAGACAGGGCTTTTAGACCACAGCTGAAACAACGTTGTCCACTCAACTACTGGCAGCCTGTTGCGGACAAGTACAAACACACATATGGATAAACACATAACAGTTTCTGCTGTCACACAGGCAAAATAAAAATACATAATGCATTTAGACACAGACACCAGAAACTCAATCCCCCCTCAAAGACAGTGCCATGTGGGAAGACTTTAGGTCACAAGCATGTTTCTTTTCTTAGCTGAAAGATATTTTTCTACAATCCAAAGCAAGAATGATGTCGAAGCTGCAGCAACCCAAAAGAAATGGCGTCTACATGCAAACTTTTAATCACACTGAAGCCAAATAAAGCACAAAAAAATTATCGTTCGTAAAATCAAACTAATGGTCTGAGCTACACTAGTTTTACTCCGTGATGACATATGTGGCACATTTTTTTCTTTTAACATTCAAGAGAGGCATCCTCCTGCACACCCTCAAGCATATCCTCAGTAAATCTGTGCCCTAAATGTCACACAGTACTTATGCTGCAAGACTTTCCAACACCGATTTGTCTGGCACTCGATCAACATTCTACGCTGACGTCGACCGTTGCAAAAGCAGCAATGTCAAGCAACCATCTCATTCTGCCTCAGCAGTTATTGATAAAGTCAGCATAGTTTACTTTGTCTGAACTTAGAGACAAGACAAACTAAAAGATCTGCTTCTGGATGCGAAGCAACCTGTGGACAGCATCATTTATAAATGTGAATGTTGTTCCCTAATAGACCTACACCAAAGGTCAAAAACAAACTTGTGTAAATTTTTGTTTGAATTTAACTCTACAGGGACAGTCCTAATGAATGATTTCTTATGTCCTTGATGACAAATATCATAAGGTCAGGAAAGATACAAGACAATCAGCATGAGGAGGAAAGGAAATCATGAAAAAGCCTCATATACGCTCTGTCAAATACACATGCATGTAGGGACCAAGCTATCCGTCTGACCTCTGCATCCTTAATGTTCATATGTCAATCCGTCTTCAGAGATGCGTGCATACATCCACATAGAGCAGTACCACCAGAACTCGTGGGGGCAGTGTTGTTCAGTATGGCAGAAAAGCAATCAATGAAAAAAAACCAAAGAAGAAGCTGCAATGTATCTAATGGCAGCACAAACGCTTTTACAAAACATACATTAAAAGTTATTTTTATTTCAATGGATTTGTCAAATAAAGGAATTAAACATAAAAAGACGATCGCCGCTTATTATTCTGCCACATTGTTGCTTGCACATAACATGATCTCCACCGTTGCTGTGTTCGCCATTATATGGAACTAACTGCAGAACTTGGAGATTAACTTTAACCTCTGCACTGCCCTCTTGTAGATGTATTATCTAACATCACCACCAACATGAAGGAGTGTGATGTTGGATATTTGTACCACACGATTCCACATTATTTCAAAGTTTGGATACTTCAGTATTCAGTACAAAAAGAACAAAAGGATATTTTTAACTTTAACATTGGCTTTTGTTGTCCCCCCCCCTCTGATTTTGTGAATAAAAAAGCTTTGCAACATAAACTCTTGCAGTGTAAATTCTCTCAGCCTAAATATAATCAAAAATCTCCACCTTCTTTTAATTTGTCAAACTTAAACTTCATTGTAAGTCGACCAGAATGTAACATTTCTAACAACAAAAGGATATCTTCCAGAAGTAGCTGGGCTACCGAAATTAACAATCAGTAGTCAAGCATAAAGGAGCATATAGAGAATTGTATTTATCAGGCAAATAGACCAGTTCATTCCTGCTATTTCTAAGTACCATATTTTCATGACCACAAGGTGCACCGTAGGAAAAAGGCGCAGTCTCAGTTATGCGTGCCGTTACTGTATTTTGATCAGGCGCAGGTTTTATATACAATCCACGCTCACACTTACAACACACACACAAGCATACAAGTGTGTATTTTTTTAAAAGAGCAGGAGCAAAACTGAGTTTGGTTGTGCTTTATTTAAGTATTGATTCACTCACATTTTTTTTTTTTACTGATAATAGTAATCAATCAAACCCATGGCAGTCCTCATCCTCTGTTTCTGTATTGAACAGCTGCGCTAAATCTCTGTCAAACATGCCAGGTTCACTTTCTTCACTACTTTCTGTGCTGGCTGATGAAATAATGCCGGCTTTAGCGAAAGCTCGAACAACAGTTCCAGCAGACACGTTATCCTAAGCATCTACAATCCATTCACAAATTGTAGTGTAACTTGCTTGGCGCTGCCTTCCACTCTTAGTGAAACTGTGGTCTCCATCGGTCATCCGTCGCTCTCACGCCGCTCGCAGCCTTACTTTGAACGGCCGGTTCACACCAATGTCCAGCGGTTGGAGTTCCTTCGTCAGGCCTCCCAGAATGACAACAAGCTCAGAGTTCGTTTGCTTGACTTGTTTTGTTACATCGGCTGTGAGATGGGCACGCATAGAGTCACAGATCAACAGTGACGGTATGTACGGTATACCGATATACAACACACACACGCAGGGCGCACTGCACATTTTGAAGAAAATCTAAAACTTTTATATGCGCCTTATAGTCATGAAGATACGGTAGTCAGTTTCTTTTGTCTGGTAACTGCAGCTGTGAAAGAAAGAGGTAAAACACTTCTTCTGCATTATCCTGTTTGCTGAAATTATAGTATAACTTTACACAGCAACAATAAATATCAGACAGTCGCTTTAGAAAGTCTTGTTACTTCTTCAGTTCTTTGAAGGCTTTTGACTATATTTTTGAGAGCATGAACACCACTCCCAGAGAACAGAATGAATGCACAGGTGTCAAACTGCAGTCCTCTAGGAGCTCCATCCAAGGTTTTTTGTTGTTTCCCTGCTGAAATTATCTAATTATCATGAGCTGTAGGGGTTCTTACCTGGTGAATTGATTTTAATACATCAATATACCATGAAAATAAAAGATTAAATCTTGTTATTTACAAGAGGATTTAAATTAGTTCAATGCTTTGTAGGTGTATGGCAGCATAAACACACAATTTGAGAGTTTAGTTTCCAAATAACGGTTTGGTACATTTTTAGAACATTTTTCATCTTTTTAAAAGCATCAATATGTTAAAAGCAATTTTATAGGCCAAATGTCTGCCTGTAGCATATATTATCATGAAATACTGCAAAATGTAAATAAGAAAACTCAGTCAAAGACACGTTCTTGATTTTCCTTAATGCAGTTTCATCCTGGTTGCTCATCCATTTATTGGTTGTGTCAGCTGTCTGGATTAACTGGAATAACTTTGTGAGCATTTCTAATCTTTGTCCAAAACATCAAATATTGTCACAACTGAACAGCAACCCATTTCTACAGAGAAAATAACAACCAAATAAAGCAAAAGAGAATGACAAACCCATCACCTAAAGCATAGAGCAAAGAGGGCAAAGAGGTCTGATTGGTTTTTACCTTACTGCTTCTTGTAAACAAAAATCCTGCATCCACATTAACACACTTGTTTGTGTTACAGTGAAAACCAACAGAATTTAGTGTTTAAACCTTTGAAAGGGTCTGAATATTTCTGATGCAACTGCAGCTCTGTTGCAGCAGTACTAAACACACAGACCCCTTCTGTAAACATGAGGAGGGGTTAAACATTGGCTCCCCAGAGCACAATTTTTCCACCGTGTCATGAAGCATTGAACAGGGAGTGGAGCAAGATTAGATCAGTCTGTTTCTAAGATAGCAAAGGCATCTGAACTTCATAATGGATAATAGCTTATTACATTTGTAACTGCATGTATATATATGCCTCCTAAAAACTTTAACCAGGACTCCCATAAGAATCTTTTAGTTTACATCTCATGAAATTAGCATTATCAGTCTACCAGTTGTCATGAGACAACATTTATCTGGTAGTAGGTTTCTCTGACACCCTTACACCTTGGTATGTCTCAGCTGGATTACTCTAGCTGACCCATGTATATGAGCCATGTACAGTCAGAAGGCACACTTCCTCTAATGCAGTTTGCTAAATTTAACGTCCTCGACATCTCCACTTAAGCCTTTGGGAGGAATGCGAGCCTGAGCTGCTTCGCTGGAAATCAAAACAGGGTACTTAGTGGAGCCTCACCCCAACACACGGTCAAACATCCCGCCTAAAATTAGAAAGGAAAGGCAGCAATAACGCTGAAGGTACACCACACAGAAATATAAAAACACAAGAGCAAACGCAGGTGAAACTGCAGAGAAACTTGAAGTCTTGTCCTCACTGCATTCCCATGACAGAGAAGCAGCGCTTTGGTCAAACAGTGCACCCAAACATAGTGGAAAACTGAATCCTTTGTAATCTAAACACATGGTTCAGGATAAACACAGCACTATTATTTGTTTGCATAAGGACCTACATGAAGGAAGAGGGCTCAAATGCAATCCTGATTACATTCACTCACACAAGGACAGATGCTACTCTTGAGCCCCATTTTAACTCAGTCTGCCAACATGTACATGTTTCACCTTTAAAGCACTTTTATGTCTAATTTATTCTACAAGCAAGCAAACAAAAAGAAACTGATGCAAAACTCACCCTTGTGGGAAGACTCCTTGTTATCGGTCACCTTCCTCAGCGCTGATACGATGGAATCAGAAGGAACGCGAGGACTCTCTACATATTTGGGCTTCCTGATCGGACCTGTCAGTATCAACAGAAAACACAGTAAGAATGAGGGAGAAAGGGAGAGAGAGAGAGCGGCCGACACAGACATGCAAAAGATGAAAGAACAAGAGAGGAGTGCGTTCTCACAGGATTAATATGTTCCAGATGGGACTAGAGATGAGACGCAGTGGTGTCTTAGTTGGACAGGCTTGGCTGCACTCCGTAGCTCACATAAAACTCACTCATACACCCAGAGACAGCTCCCTGCACCGATAGCAGCCCTGCTCTGTCCGACAGCCATGAATGCTGTCTGCATGGCAGGAGGCTCCCAGTAAAACATTGCAAGCTGGTTCTGGGAATGTAAACTATAGCAGGAAACCACAACAATTAGCCTGTTAGTGAGCTAAAAGTGGGAGCTCAAGCACACACAAGCAGCGTTGAAGAAGCAAGTGGTGTTGTTTCATCTGTGCACTTCTCCTTGAAAGCATGTCCCTCTTTTTCTGCAACAACAGTTACATCATATGGAGAGATTAAGGTCCAGGTGTGCTGGTGAGAGTCAGATGATGTATCTAGGACAGTGCTAACGTCCTCTGAGGAAGGCCCTTGTGTTCATTGAGGAGTCAACGTTGGATGGCTGCTTTGTTCCCTTGGCTTACAGCTTGCCGGAATTAGAAAATCCCACCACTACTCACACAATGCTTTGTCATCTTCATAGGGACACCAACTCAATTTGCAACATATCTATATGTGAATGTGAGAAAGACTTGTCCCAGTTGTTCGTGACATTAACAATGGTTTTTTTATTATTATTATAGAGACTGAAATAAATGTTTCCTGAAGTGGTGGAAAAGGTCTACTCACCTTTACTAAAAGGAAACCATTTATACAGTAAGAACTAAGAGAGACTTTAGTATAAATACTAAAACATTAAACAAAACATCTTGCCAGCCACTAGCTCTTGGAGTTGTCTACTAAGTGCCAAAAATTTCCTTAGTATCACGTAAATTGCAGTTGACATTAAGTAGTAGAAAATAACCTCAAAAGAGGGGTTGCTGGAAAGATTTCGATCCATAAATCTCTATAAAAAATAACACCAGCCATCTTCTTCTTAAACCACTCTTCCATACTACTCCAGCCTTGACCTGCTGTAACCCAATCCAAACCCTCTCCTCCTCCTCCACAGTCTTGTTATCAGATGACTGTATGTGTAACCCCAATCATAAGATAGAGCACAGATGGGAGAGCAGAAACAGCCATTCCCCATTACCACATTCACCATAATCAGTCACTCCCACCTCAAATAATGTCTGTGAATCTGACTGAACAATGTAATCTTAAACCGCTGCCGCTTGATGCACAGTGCCATCTATGGATATGCAACTTGAAATGCAGAGAGAGGATGGTGGTTTTTGATACCAGACCAAGTAAAAAACTCAAAGCCCAGAGCCCAGATGAGAAGCAAGAAGCAGAAGTGGTGGTTGGCAGCAAAGAATCCAAGAAGAATCCAAATATTGAAGAGATTGGCTTTTCAACGTGAGATGTTACACCCTATTTGCTTTGTTTAGACAGATGGGTGTGGGGAATAAAGGGAGTGCTACAGCAAAGCATCTACAAAAGCAATCCAAATCTGCCCGTTTTTTGGCAGACAAAGCCGAAGAGTGTCCTGAAAATCTCCATTCATTTGATGATGGTCAGGCAGAACCTATTACACAGGCGTCACATGGCTCCAATTAAAGTGTGACTACAGAGGGCTGCATGTGAGACACACTTAGTTCAGGTAAATAACTTGCATTAAAAGCAAACTGCCTAATATGTTCCGCTGCCTGTATATCATTTCAAAACAACAGGGGGCATAGTTTAAGTAATCTACACCATATGCTTAAGTTCATATTCAGTTTACACAAACTGCAAAAGAGAAACAGGGGATCCACACTTTAAATAACAAACATGTGGCTGGCTATCACGGGATAATCTGGGGCAACATCAAAGTGTTAATGACAATGTAGAGAGGTAATAGGTCTTCTGACGGGGCTCTGGTGTTTAAAGTGCCAGAAGAGGCTTTCTTCTCCGTTTCAAATCTTATTTCAAAATTTAACAGAGTACCATTACCAGTCCGCCCTTTGAGATGGAAGCACTGACGAATAAGCAATTGCAGTTTATAACAGGCATGAAAAGGTCACAGAAATGGAGGCGTCAGATATATGACCCTTGAAGGACGATGAGAGACAGCCAGAAATGAGATGCGACCTTACATTTATCACACCTTGGCAGCCAAATCCTGAATGTAAATCCATGCACAGTTTTAACTACATGCAGGGATACACTCTTATATATTTGATTTTTTTTTTTAAATGAAAAAAAAATGCACATTGAGGAAAAGATTAAAAAAAAAAGTATTTTTTCCAGCAGAAAACATATACGTTCACAATAATCCACATCTGACTTATACTTCATGTAAAGAAAACATCTGTCAAAACACAGGAAAAGCTAACTGGATCAAGCTAAAGCTTCCAGGCGGCTTTACAAGCGTCCTGTGTTTGAAAAAGGAACAGAAAAAATAGGATTATGGCAAAGAGTATTGTCAGAAACAGGAAAAAACACAACCAGTCCGTCAACATTAAATCTGTGTTTATATGTATGGAAATGCATGTTAAACAAATGTGATGAAAGCAAGTAAACACAGGGCTGCAGGGAGGATGGATTACGGTAGAAAAACAGAAAAGAAAACGAATGTCTCCGGAGTAAAGCGGCTACACGAGCTGTGACTGCAGAGGACTCGCTGGTGTTCACAGTCAGACTCATGCATCCATAACCAGCAAGCTATCAGTCAGTAGTATGCACACATGCATAAACCAAGCAGTGGAGCACCTTTCACAAACAACTTGGAAAGAGCAGCCAAAGCTAATGAAAAGGAGAATTGTTCATGTTTAGGAAGTGATCGAGGAGCTTTCCCAGCATTCTTCAACATGGACTCTGACTTCTTCACATTTCAACTTATCAATGAGACAGTGTGCAGTCTTTGTGCAGCCATTAAAGAATGACGGCAGCTTCACAAGTCGACTTTCTGCTCAAATGCTGCAATGAGCCAACTACTCAGACATACTATATTAGACTTCCAATGCAGCCTTACAAATATGCCTTGCAGCACTCACTGGGTGTACTTGATGCTGTCAGAAGATGTAGGAAGCATTCAATCCTTTTCACCTCTGTGGTTACAAAAGATTAGAGGGATGCTACCAAGAAAGGCCGATTCATGATTAGTTCCCTGTTCACAGCCTGACTTTGTGCCATCACAGATCTTCTTTCCTATGATGGCTGAGGAAGCAACACCAGTTAATTCAACACATGTCTCTCAGGAAAAAACAAGCTTTGAGATTTCTTTGCAGAAGGATTCTACGTGATAAAAAAGGTAAAGTGTAGTGTAGTGGAGAACTGGATAGCCGTTTTCACAGAGTGCTCATCAGAGGAACTTTTCAAAGAATTCCTGCAGACCCACAAGGTCTTTTACACCACAGCTCTGAGAGAAGCATCAATATTCCCCTGGGGCTGTCTGGTTACTGTCAGAACCACAGAGCAGCCTTCATGGGTGCTCACCTCAAAGGGGCTAAAACTGGCTTTGAAGAGAGTTTTTACTCTTCACTGCAGTCCAAAATAAAATGTACTCTTGTACAAGATGAAGAACAATAGATTAACACTCTTCCACATCATTTCAGTTTAGCTGAAGGCTTACAAATTCTGTTTGTGGCATCATTGTAATGGCAAACCCAGTATCTTTGTAGACTAACGCTGAAGGTAACCTCTGCTCCAAACATATCACCTCCTGGTCACGGGACACCAAACAAAACAGAAAAAAAACCACAGAAGTCAAGCTTCACTTTACGAGAAGTGACTTCAATAAAACAGCAACAGAGATGAGCGACACAGATGACTTCAAACACATGACACTGAAAGCAATCATCTCAACAACTCACAAGCACAAGACCAACATTGTAGGAGTTGGCAGGCTAGAAATCCTGAGATGGTTACATGTTGGAGAAATGTAAAAGGTGATAGTAAAGCAGAAACAATGCACAGCTAAAAAGAAGGAAAAAAGTGGCTCGCTTGCCTACAAATGACATTTAAAAAGGCTCTTAAGACCCTCTGAGATGGAATCATCATATCAAAATCAAAAACTGTGCTCTCTGTTGGTGATTTGCAAACCTGCTGAGCTGATCAATACATGAATCAGCCCCTGAACCCACAAAGACAACACTCCCATCAATGCAAAAACCAATTAACCTATTTTGATATACACAACAGCCAACAGAGCGGCCCCCCTATGACCACACTGCATAGAAATAAAGAAATTAAAATGATACACTGCCTGTGACGGCAGTAAATTATTAGGAGCTGACATTTTATGGCCCTATGCTTGCTGGCACAGAAGCACAGAATGAAGCCAATGACAGAAAGGACACTTGACAAGTGTTCACAAAGGCACAATCACTCACCTTTGCACTGACTGTCCTTCAAACCAAGTGGAAAATCAGCAACTAATGTCTAATTAACTATATAAGTGCCATTCACACCAAGTTGGAGCAAAATTCTACAAATTCAACAGAAGCACAAAGTCTCCCCATCAACTCAATAAACCATGCAACACTGGACAGATGTTTTTAATCCCACAGATGCACAATAACAGATTACAACCAGTGGAGGTCACTGTGGACATACCCTGGAGACCAAGAGGTAGAGCATGAAGATTTTCTCACTGCTGCCAAAAAAGACACAAAAGATTTTTTTTTCTGTCATCAACCATGTTCAATCTACATACAAAAGAGGTTTGCCTTACTTGATAAATCTTTGACCTGTGTTTGCAACAATGGACGAGGTTAAATAGATACATTTAGACGAGGAATAGCCAGCCCACGGGGGTCCTTTAGGGGCCTCTAAACAGGCATCAATGTGTAGGTGCTGTTCAACACATGTCACGGTGCTGTGTTTCATGGTTAAGCTCAGGGCTTAGCTGATCAAAGCTGTAGCACTCAACGCCACCAGACTTTGCGGCTCAGGCATCCGTCACACTCCTAATTAACTCCGTTCTTTTCCTGTTGTCCCCTGTGAAGTTTCATGAAAAGAACAACCACTAAAATGGAGCCTTCCAAACTGCAATAGATTATCCAATGTGTCAGGAAACGAAGGCCAGCCACAAAATGCTCTCTTGGTCTGTGCAACCACTTCCCTTTGGAGACATCACAGTTGGTTGGGAGGGAGATCAAAAGGTGTAACGCACAAGTGGGATTAACTATGGATATACATACATGTGAATAGTATGGGCTAGGGGATTTAACTGAACTACTACTAATTAACAAAGCTGGTAGAAATCTTAAAAATGATCTAGCAGAGGACAAAAACTGTATTCTTTGCAGGACATCTGCAACCATCTGCATGATCTGCTTTGAGTCATTAAATGTTCTGAGCCTCGGGTCATAGTATGTTAATGGAACAGGTCACAAAAGACCAACATTTCTAAATTTTTACTATGTTTATTTCTAAAAAGAAAAAAAATCCCTGATGAATTTATCCAGGATCCCAGTCATTTAGGTAAAATTCTTTTTTCTGTTCAGAGGTGAAGTATTTTGTGTCATCTCTTTGTCCCAACCAGAAAACACTGCATCCTATGCTGGTTTCGTCACAGAGCTGAGACATTTCCTGCAGCATGTGTTTATTAACTGGAGGTGTGAACTCTCCCCCAGCAGGTATTCACAGTTACCTGTGAGAACAGTGAAACCTTGAAGACCCTCCCCCAACCGCCACCATGTTGGCCCTCCATGCTATCGCGTCAGTCCATTTTTTTGTTCCTTTTTCATGCCTCAGTGCACTCCAAGAGGGAATAGGTCTTTAATGAGTGTTCCTCTTCCTCCGTCTCCAGGGCCCTTTTTCACCTTCACAAACCTTGCCTCTTCTCTTTATCCCTCTCTTCTCCCCTTCATGTCTTGCATGAACATTTCATCAGTGCTTTAAATAGTGGGCTCGACAGTAATCATCTATTAACTGGAAAATTTTAACTTGGCAATTGGGAACTATAATTGTCTTCTTTTTTATTGGTTTAAATTTTTCCCAGTAATACATAGTATTTGTAATGATGTATTTGTCTAAAAAAAACATCACGCATTATGCAAAGGCACTGCAGCTTCAGGCACTGTGTAATTTAGAGATTAAAGTCGCAGATAGTGTGCATAAATCTCAGAATAGGTCAATATTTTCATTCCAAAGCGAGCAGTCAGATCCAAAAAAATTTGCCTAAATTTCAAATCAGGAGTCCAAAAGAGACGTATCGACAGACTAAGTGTGTATAAGGATTACTCCTTTACAGAAAACACATCAAAGCTGTAACCACTCTCAACAATGCTCATTTGATAGCGTACAGATGAGTGCCACATGTGAGTGGGGGCCTCTTTGACCACTTAAAGGAGTCCTCTCCTCTGCCAAGTATCTAGACTACAAAGATTCAGGTTGAAACAAGTTCAGCTACAAAAGGTATCCCCTTGCTTTGAAACACTCCACAGCTGGTGACAATGTTCTCAACATGTCGAATAGAAGTAGTCCCGGAGGTTACACTTGATCTAAGTGTAAACACACACCCATTCCAAACCAGTGAGCTGTAAACACACAGAACAGTTTGAGGGACCTCTTCTTTAAATTGAGGTGATCAAATACAAATGTGCGAGCTGTCAAGGCTTTGCAGCTCAGCATTTCATTCAGTCGGATTTTTATATGTCCAAAAATGACAAATGCTGGATGTGCTTCAGAAAGGAATGAGGTAAAAGCCGCTCCAACTGTATTATAGGATGGAACAAAGCTAAGGCAAGTGTTTCATATATCATGTAATTTATATGAGCCCTTTAAAACAATTTAGGCACTCATGTGACCAAATATGAGATCAAATCAGAAGATGGCAAACCAGAAGAAGAACCTGTTTTGCTCCAGTGTGCACGGTACAAAGAGACACTGGACTGTGCAAAAAATGAAGGATTACAAACATTAAAAAATATTTTTGACTTGCTTTTATGCTGACCTCTATAAATGTTGATCACGAAATGTCCAAGATTTATTGTCCCCAATAACAATTTTAGTCACTTAAAGTTGAGTATCAAAGCATAACAACAATCTTGCAACAGTCTTATTCATGCGAGGGTAATAAGAGCTGTGTCTGTATTATGAACGATATCGAGAATTAGCTTCAGAAATCTTTAAATGTGATAAATTACTTATTAGCCATGTGATCATTACAAATATTAAAGTCGCTGTCAGTGTTGACTTAATATAATCAGGAGCCGAGGTGTACTTATACTTTTCACTCTAAAGCACTATGGGTGCCTTGAAAAGGGCTACATAAATCTAATCCATCATTATTATGTTCATTACTACCATTTGCTGTCAGCTTGGCAAACATGAGAAAGTTTTCTGACTTTAAGTTTTGATTTCCTTTCATTCCTCTGCTGACATATGACATACTGGCTGACATGTGAACTCTTAGCTTGCTGCAAACACATTCAGTGTAATAACCACTCTGTACTTCTCTCGTGTAAACCACTTTGGAAAAGAGCATCTGCCGAATCAATGCAAAGTCATAAACACACACAGCAAAGTTGTTTGTCGTGTGTGTTGCCACAATTTTACAGACACTGAGCTTAGAAGCTGATACCACCAACAGTAACAGTCCTTTCTGTAATGAAAACGAAGCAGGCCGTGGCTGTACCATATGAGGTATTTGATGGAAAAATCATCATTAATAATCATGCCTAGTAGTAAATAAGACCTGGAAAGCCTGATTAGACATGTGCTGAATTGTTAACTTAAAAACTGTACTGCTGCAACACTTAAATTTCCCAACATGGGATGAATAAAGTAATTCTATTCTATTCTATTCTATTCTAAAAAAAATGTATAAAGAGATTTTATAGTAAATAAACTATTTACATCAAGCAGCACAAAATAAAACATCTCTGTGTTTGAAAAGAGAAACAAGCAGCACATTTCTCATCTGTACCTGGTGATCTCTTGCTAGGGCGTAAGGGCATCATGTAGGACTGTCGTGGCAGGAGGGGTGAGGATGGAAGAGACATGGATACTCCCTTGGAAAAACCTAGTCTGAAAACATCATCTTGTGCAGTAAGGGGACCACCGCCAGGCCCCTGAGGCTGAGGGCTTCCCTCGGGTGGGAATCTTCTTTGAGTACTGTGGATGTGAGAATCACCTGTTGAGAAAAAAAAAAGTTACACTATGAAAATCTCACTCAAATGCTGATTTAGTGAAGAAACACAGCTGTAAGGGACAACTCTAAAAATCTGAAATTTGGGGGAAATAGGTAAACATAAACATCATTGTGGAATAAATGTTTAACCACACAAATAAACTTTTGTGATCATTTCACACACCAACATCAACGCTAGCATATACAGTTGTGCTCATAAGTTTACATACCCTTGCAGAATTTAGGATTTCTTGGCCATTTTTTTAGAGAATATGAGTGATAACACAAAAACTCATAATGACAACAGAAACTGCATAAATGACCCTGATCAAAAGTTTACAGACCCCAGGTTTTAATACTTTGTATGCCCCCTTTAACATCAGTAACAGCTTAGTCTTTAGTGGTAGCTGCGGATCAGGCTCTTTACTTTGTCCAATGATGAAGCTGCTCATTCTTCTCGGCAAAAGGCCTCCAGTCTTTCACATCCAGTCCAGTCACATCTCTCCAGAGTGACTCGGTGATATTAAGATCTGGAGACTGAGATGGCTACTCCAGAAGCTTCACTTGATGCTGTAGCCTCTCAAAATGAAACTTATATGTTTGTGGCCAAAACGTTCACTCCAAAGGGTTTTGTTTCAGCAGAATCTCTCCTTTTCCACTTCATAATTAGGGTTTGAACACTCCGGATTGGCAGTCTCCGTTCCTTGGATAACTTCCTATATCCATCCATCCATCCATCCATTTTCTACCGCTTTTCCATTAACGAGGTCGCGGGGGGGCAGGAGCCAATCCCAGCTCACAACAGGCGAGAGGCGGGGTACACCCTGGACAGGTCGCCAGTCCATCACAGGGCCAACACACACAGAGACAAACACCCATGCACACTCACCTTCCTATGGACAATTTAGAGTCTCCAATCAGCCTATCCCCAGTGTGCATGTCTTTGGACTGTGGGAGGAAGCCAGAGTACCCGGAGAGAACCCACTCTAACATGGGGAGACCATGCAAACTCCTTACATAAAGATTCCCAGTTCGACCCCCACCCCAACCGAGGCTCGAACCGGCAACCTTCTTGATGTGAGGCCACAGAGCTAACCAACTGCTCCACCGTGCAGCACCTTCCTATATCCTTTCAAGTTTTATACAATTCAATTACCTTTTCCTGCAGATCTTTTGACAGTTCTTTTGCTTTCCCCATGACTCAGGATCCAGGCAAGTCAATGCAAGGTTCTATCAGGAACCCAGAATCCTACTGATCCTTTTTATACACACTGATTACAAGCAGACAGATCACAGGTGTGGATGGTTACCTTTACCTTTTTATCAGGCCAAAGTCTCAAGGTTATGTACAATGTAGATCAGGGTAACTTGAAGTGCTGTTATAATGATTTTAAGTGTTTGATATCTGTTTGATACTGTAACGAAAGTGTTCGTTTACGGTAATAATAAAAGGCTTCATTCAAGCACTAGCCATGAGTGAATTAAGAGTGTGTTATCATTCATATTGTCTGAAAAAGGGAAAAAAAAATCAACTCAGCAACAGTATGTAAACTTATGAGCCCAACTGTAGTTGATGCAGCCTTGTTTTCCAGGCAGGTTGCACAAGCTTGCAGGGAAATCAGCTTATTAGGTTTGATGAAAGTGAATTTCTGTAGACAGCAGAACATTTTCTCAATAATATGTTTTTAAAACGCCATGAAGAAAGAAAAGTAAGAAATACTAACCAAGCTAGTTTACATAGTAAACAAGTTTATCTTACAATGTTCTATCAAACCTAAGTCCAAAACTACGGCAAAATCACGGTCAGGGTATAGTACGTTTTCGGCACAGTAAGAAAATATATGCAAAATATAAAACTGTTTCATTTTCCTGTAAATAGGAAATGTTTAATGACATTTAAAACAAACAAAGCATAAAAGAAAATTAGCTTGCAGTAAATTCTGCTATATACAATTAAAATATGGCAAAAGATATAGATATGCCTCCTCTAGTTTAATGGAACAAGATTGAAATTCATTTATATCTATAATTCAGTGTTTTCCTTTTAAAGTAAAACTGAAAGAAAGTCTTATTTTTAAGGCTCCTTAGAATAAAAACAATAAACCACCGTGGGGAAAAAAGTCTGTCGATTTCCGGGCCGAGCTGTTTATCCAGAACACATTGTTGCCTACATGTGAAGGGACTGTAGGGGGAATAGATCCTGTCTTTGTCTTTTGTTTCTTTGTGGTTTTTTTTTTCTCTTTTGGGGAAATCTCTGCTTTCATCTTAATTTGTTGCTAATGTCCACTAACCAGAGGAAACCGAGTGGCATCCGGGCAAGAGAGGAGGCGCACAATGCCACTTTTTGCTGCTTTTATTTAAATACATCAAGCTTTGTGGAGATGATCACTCATCCTTATTGACATAGTACTAATGTCAATATTTGTGTAAAAGGGAGGTTTACAAAAATAATAAAAAAGTACAAAGCATACATACACTACCAGTTTTCAGCACACTTTCCTTTTAAATCCAACAAGTAAGTGTGTCCAAATTTTTGACTGGCACTGTAAGTGACCAGAGAAGAGTTTAAAGCAGCAAGTGCATGGAGTACACTGGATTTTACGGAGACAGGCGGTGTCTGCATTGTTAAAAACAGCTCCTCCAGGTTATGTCTGAAATATTTCAGAGCTAGAGTATGTAAACAATGGCACTTTAGGTCTGAAGCACACTAGCTGCTTCACACTGTGCTGCAAACCAGAGTAGACGCTGAATTATTATTATTATTATCTGTAATGAGCATAAAGCAGTTCTGATGTTACTAACTAAACAACTTGATAGTTTTTTGGCTGCTTGTTACAAACACAGTCAGTGTGTGCTGCGCTAACCTTCAAATATTTCACACCAAGGCCTTTGGAATAATTAAACATCGACAGAAAGGACCCTGACAGAAATTATTCAGTTGCTGGACAAAGCACACGGAGAGTGACTGGACTGTTTTAGTTATCTTAACCCAAATTTAAACTCACTAATGAGAACTTTGGAGCATTAAAGAAAAGACACTATTACTACTCATAAACTTCTTTGCACATAAAATATCTTATTTGAAGGCTGGGCACAAGCAAGGATGACTGCTAAAAACTTGATCTGAGGGGGAAGAGCTTGTTTGATGTGTATTTAAGCTGGGGTCATGGGCCTGTGAGTATTTCCCATGCCTCCTGGACACATGAGAAGGACATCAAGTTAGTAAAGCAAATAAAGCAGGCATTGTCGATTAAGTAGTGATACTATATAAATCACTGACTACACCGCTGCAAAAGGCTGGTTTGATTTATCTTATAAACAAAGCAGTTGTCACAGAAACTGCAAGAAAATGATATAAGTAGGTTTATGATGTCACCATTCTCTCCAACGCAATCAAATTAACATCCAGGCTTATATGTTTCCAACACCCTTTTGTCTCCTCCAGTCAAAACACACCAGTTTCTAAACATCTCTACATGTGCCAAAAATGACTAATGACTTTACCTGCTACTAGTTTGCTCTCACGATGGAAAAAAAAAAGAAGAAAAAACACATTACGCTTTGCCAAAAACCAATCTAACATGGAGAGACCACTACAGCAGTGATGCTGGCTCAGTAAAATAATCTATTCTGCAGAAACAAAGTTGCCCACTCATCATCACCGCAAATTAAAATATATGAATTATCAACCTCAGGATTACGTGCAATACCTAACAAGTAACATCAGCAGAGCCGGTGAAATCCTAAATGCAGCTGTGGCGAACCACAGTAATGACAATTAGCTTTGGTTCTGTTTCCAGGACTTCAGCAAGTTAGCACTGGCTCCTGTCTGCACACAATCTTCTGAGGGGTCTAATGCCTAAAAGCTATGCTACTATTAGCATTCTTCTCTTGCTAATCAGAAACAGAGACTCATTTTCTGAACGCCTCTGCCTTACCATAGTGGACACAAAGCTGTCCTGTGTTTTAAAGGGCTCCAAAACAAAGAGGAATGCAAGAAACAGGAAGCAGAGGTTCCAATGACACCTCTGCATGCCTGCAGACATGGAAAAATCTGTGAATGAGCTAATAAAGGCCACGGCCTCCAGTCACCCTGACCCGGCTGAGATTTACTGTATGTGTGATGAGGGTGTGTTTGATTGTGGTTAATGTGAATAGAGTTAACATGATTAAAGACATCTGAATAAAATTTCCTCATCAGAAGAGTTTACGATTGAAGATTTCTGCTTCTGTGACCACAAACGCAACACTGCTGTCATTTCTAATGGTTTCCTCTTAAAGTTTCCCAGAATCCCCAAATCTTTATCTATAAACAAAACAAAGAGATGTTTGTGGATTTTTTTTAAATAATGGCAGTAGTAACTTAGATGCTTAATACCACTTGATCTGAATCTGAATCATTTTGAAAAATTTGTGATTTTTACTTGAAATATTTTGTGAAAAAATATTTTTAAATAATTGTTTTTTCAAATCATCTCCTCAGATTGTTTTAATAACTGGTGTAATTAAAAAAATATAGCCAATACATGTGGGATTTCATCATGAAAAATGATAATGCTGTGGTGCAAAATACACTTCAATGTGCAATATTGCACATTTACCATTCTATTATGCAATAATGTAGTATTCACTATTCTCTTCACTGCTTTATTGTCTGTTATTCTGTCTGTAGTTGTTTAAATGTATCTTTTTATCTTAAAATGTGTGTGTGTTTGGACAAAAATTCCTGCACAGTGTACAAATGGGAACACTTAAGATCTTTTTTAATGGTCTTCATGGTTATACACAGCAGATTTAACTTGCTGCAGTGGCAGCAGGTTGCAGACCATACAGGTTTCAGCCATGCTGCATGTTAAAGAGATTAAGTTATAATTTTGGTAGCTAGTTCTGAAAAGCGAGAGGCACCACATAAAAGCTTGTCAACCTAGTGCTGGTAAACCGGCAGCAGTGTGTCATGGTGATTGCGCTGCCATCTGACCGATACTATAATACAAAGACGGACGCAAGGACAGAAACTTACCAGTGCTATTTTTGTGAATTTCCAAAACCCCAGTTGGGACAGGCCTGCAATTTCAGCCCCTGCTGTGGTCGAGGAAATCAGCCCCTTCTAATTATGCAGCTCTAGCTTAGGAAAATGTAAAAATGATTACAGTCCCTTAGATGCTCTTTCCTCCTCAAAGCAAATGTCCTGAGCCCATGAGAATACCCAACCCATTAAAGAGTTCAATATTTTTTCAAGCCATCGATCCATTATTGAAAGGTTTAAATAGACTTAAATGGTTATTCAAACCAATGTTCCACTTCATTACACTTCTACATTTGCTGTAGTCCCATAAAAGGAGAAAAATGATACGTTTCATTAAAACTTGAGACAGAAAATAAAATGGAAGGTCTGTTCTGGACGACTGAAGAAAATTTCTGTGCAAAATTCTGTTAGAAAATTATCACTGTAACCCCAAAACATTTTTGTAGCAATCTGAGTGATGAAGATAACTACTTCTTTAGTCTTACAAAAGCTTTAAAAACAACCATTTATTACTGATCAAAATCAACAAGAATCCATTGATATCAAACTTGTTCTTGTCCAGTTTTGTATCCTTCCAGCATCAGAGTATTGACACAGCTCCATGCTGTTTGTGACGATGCATATGCATATTCGCCTACCACTAGATAATATTACAGCCTAAAGAAAAACCGAGGAAAGGCTATAATTAATGCAGATTCTTTCAATAAAAACACAATACATGATGGCCATTGGACAGTCCACCAAAGAGGAGAATTCTTACGCTAGACTGAGTGCCAATGAGGAATCTCTGTGTACTTCTGAGGCAGGGAGACAGTCGCACAAAAGCGTTCATGCTTAACACAGAGCAACCCACAGAGAAGAGAGAAAGCCAGACAACAAAGAGTACAGGGTGGGGGGAGGGTCCTCAGTGTAAACTATCTGTAATGATCAAGGACCAAAAAGTGAATACATTTTTCCAACCCAAAGCTCCTCAATTACTTTTAAAACTAAAATATTTTTTTAGAAAAAAAGCAAAAATCACAGAAGCGTTATCAGTGCTTTCCTCGTGCTGCATTTCTTCTGCACTTAACTCGCCCAGTGGTAGCCATGGAAACAGTCAAAATACAATACCTGGCAGCTTGACACAGGCTGTGAAACTCAAACTGAAAAATAATAAAGCAAACTAACTGCCAACTGTTGCTGCTTTTACTTCCACCATTTAATTTCCAACCCAAGCAAATAGAAAATAAAAGCCAGCGAGTGTCATATTGCTTCTTTTTCTTTGCAGTTATGTACCATTCGTCCAGCCTGTCAAGAAGCTGCCAGCATCCTTTTTAAGGGCCATGAAATATCAGCTTTATCTAAAACAATCCAACTCAATTAACTTCTGTATTTCCAATATATTCCCTTAATGGCTAACATGATTACTCATTTGGGGATGCATGAAAATAAAAACAACCCTAACAGCATCTGTAATTCCAGCCAGTTAGAAACAAGAGCCATTCAGTAGCTCTGAAACCCTCAACACAAATTCATCTTCACTAATGAACCAAAAACTGCTCTTTCTTAATATGCAAAACGAAAGTCTCCTTCACTTCTTGAAGCTATACTAATGTGTCCATCTTTTGCTCTGAAACAGAGCTCTGCAGTGACCGGAGCTCTGGAATGCCTTCCCCCAATGGCCCCAGGGGAAGAGTGACTGGCAAAGAGGAGTGTATGCATGTGTGTGTCTCAGGGATAAGAAGTAGAATAGGGGGAGGAGGTGGTAAAGGGTAGCACTGGCCAGGCACCATGACATTTCCCATTTCTCTTCATAAATTGGCAATTTAGGGAGATTTACAGGGGAAAATGTACAAACCCAACAGTGACTTAACCACATTTTATTTTAGTATCTGTGAGGGAAGCTGTAGGAAGGTGGAGAAAGGGATCGGTAGCATATTGTATGCTGTATGATAGCAGAACATTTCAATATTCTGATTGTACACATTTAGTAAGTCTTTCTAAGCTTATTAGTGTTTACAACACCATTAAATACACAATAGTTGTATCCAATGTCAAGTAGCATATGGATGTTTCATTAACTCACTGATCTGAATCTGGACTGTTGCTGGGCTACAGAGGCTTTAATGCATCAGGTTGAAATGGGTTAATTGCAACAGCATCCTCTCCAAGTCAGACACAGCCCAGGACACATGGTCATGCTGTGATCAATCATTAAAATAATGCAGTGACCACAGAACCAAGGCCACATAAAGGTCCATCTCTTTTGTTAGTATCTTCACAATTCTCCAAACTCTACATTTCAGACTTTTATAGGTTAGGTCTGAGACAACGGTAGGACCTACCTCTGGCAAAAGTGAACTGTGAACTGTCTGGGGGTTTTTTTTTGTTGCCATGGAGATGTAATTTATTGACAGATTTGGATTTCCATTAACACAGGCCATTAGGCAGAGCTCCCTCTGGGGCCAGGTGAGGTCATGAGAACATCACTAACCTCTGGACAGCAGCCTGTTCAGTAATGTTAAATGGAAAAGGATGTAGAACAAAGGCTGCTGGCCCAATCCATCAAAAGAACCTAATCCCAAAAACAAACAGGGTCCAGGGGGAAAAAAACTCGCAGCTTTGTACCTACTCTAAAAATCTTGGCTGATGGTAAATCTTTGTTAATCTGAATAAATCAACTATGCCTAGTTTGATGAATGATTTGAATGTTTACGTCTTTTCTATTTTTTTTATTTAATAAATATCCTCTAAGGTCCCACAGAATGGCATCAGGGTTTTTATTCAAGTTTACATAAAACAAATTCACATGGTTTCACAAGTAAAAACAGAAGTAGATGTGACAAAGTAGATCTCCACAAAGGAGCACAAAAGAGCTGGGGTCATTAGTTCAGTCAGTTTCTAGCATACCCAAGCTAAAGATGGCAACACATTCTGCAGGCACAATTACCAAAAGAGAAAATAATGTTCAAAAAAATCCAGAAGAAAGCAAAGCAGGACTGTGGAGAAAAGTGAGCTCAAAGCCTGAGAACAAACAAGCCTAAACAAAACTCCACACGGACATCGAACGATGTCTGCATAATAATGCCAGCCAATGACAAAAAGAAAAGCACCAAAAGTGTTGGCAAAACATCCAAATAAACCTAAAGGTCATGTAATGGCAGCTAACGGAGACATAATATTCTAAATTAGGATTCTTTATTTAGATCAGGCATGAGCGCATTATTAAAAGGGGAAAAGAGAATGGAGAAGAATGGATCTGCACCAGCAAATTATGCTGTAGTTAGAAAAAACTGTGGCCTATTGACTTCCAGCCAATGAACTACCCCTTCTAAGGTTGTGGAAAACACCCTGACATGTTAACTGATAAAACATCTTTGAAGTGTCAAAACCAAAGCGGAGCAAGGCGAAAGGCAGAAATGACCACAGTAAGCTTGTGTGATTTTTCCGAATACTATAGATGACATCACTTTCATGCTTTCACCAAGTCCTCAGGTATTTGTTTGACATCTTATTTTAGGCTGTCCATACACATTCAAGGTGATAGGCACCATTGATGTCAAGATTATGAGAAGCAAATCAGGGTAATGGAGTGGGACCGCAGATACAGCAGACAACTAGGATCCATGGAAGTACTCCAAATTCCTGTCAGAAGCCACTGAGCAACACAACCAATGTGAGGTTGTACTAAAAAGCACTAAAAAAATCAACTAGTGTCAGAACTCACCTCTCCAAACACCATCAGATGTCAGATAGGGGGTGTTATCTGACACCTATATCCATGTCACACCATGACTAGCACACAGGCAATGTACTGTAATTCTCCATTTTTACTGACTTAACAGTTCACATGTTCAGAGCTCATTAAGACTACTGTAGTATCAAAAGACAACAAACAATCATACAAATTAAGCCATTTAATTTCTTGTATGACTGGCAAAGCTATAAATCCTGACTTCAGACAGCATGACTTGACAAAAGGCTTAATGACATAACCCTGGAGCTCATCCCTTATAGTTAGCTTGACAAGAGAGGTTTTTCTCTGGAATCTTGCTTTCTTGTGGGAGTTAGGGGGGGGGGGGGGGGGGGGGGGGGGGGGGGGGGGGGGGGGGGGGGGGGGGGGGGGG
>JBAMHV010000013.1:13936677-13953584 GCA_037177535.1 Pseudomugil gertrudae
GCTGGGATTGGCTCCAGCCCCCCCGCGACCCCGCTCTGGGATTAAGCGGAAGAAAATGGATGGATGGATGGATGTTTGGCTTGTAATGCTTTTGCTTGATTGAATATGTTAATAATAAAATGGTCCATAAAATACACCAAAAAAATAATTTAGTCAAGATTGAATTCTCAAACACTGGAATTTGTGGTATCTGTTTCCTGGAACGTTGCTGTATTCTTAGTGTGACATTGCACATACCTGAATCCTTCTTGCTCCCTTTGCCTCCATCTCTATTCTTCTTCAGCACTGCCTTGAACATGGCAAGATTCCTGGAATCCTCTCTTTAGGGCCCCTTAGAGAGGAGAAAAAAAGAAAACAGAGACTAGTCAAATGAAAACCAAACTTCTGAAACAAAATCACTAAAACTCAATAAAAGCTGTGAAAATTTTGCTACAAAGCTTAACAATCCATTCTTAAAGTTAGTCTCAGATGAAAAATAATTTCTATAGTATTTCAGACAGGATACTGAAACCTAAAAATAACTGTTCAAGATCAAATTAGTCAACTGCGACATAGTAATGAGCAAACCTTCCATATCCACATATCCTAATGTTAGCTGGCACCCGCCTGGGAGTTTTCCCACAGCACTTCCAATCCTGCAGGTCATCAGAAGTGTGTGTTTGTGTGTGTGTGTGTGTGTTGTGGGGCATGGAAAGAATGCTCTAATATTTAAACAGAAAAGGACACGTTCTGCTATCTTGTTATGCAGGAAAACACTCAGTCGAATACCCTGAATTCCACGTGTAATCGACGTTATGTGGCTGAGCTTCGGTGTTTTCGGCTGATATCTGGTTGTTCACAAGCTGGTGAGCTTTTTCAGTCCTTGGAGTTAAACGGTATAACATGAACTCGAGGTCTAGTCCGGTCGTGCTTGTTTACTTTAGAATTATTCTTGGTCTTGTGATGTTGGACAACGGTAAAAACGCAGCAGAGGCTAAAACAGTTTGTGTGGGATATTTGGTTTCTAACCCACTAAACACATTATGCACTGCTACAGTATACACAGCTATATTAATAGAAGCAGAGCAATCTTTCCAATGAAAAGAACTGGTTTTCAACCAAATAAGGACACGCCATCTGCAAACAAAACACAGAGCTCTCAGCCCCAGCAAGCAGGTCCTAAATATGTAACCATTCTTACTTTTGCTATAAAAGAGGCTATTGATTTGCCCTTTTCCATCCTTGACAGTGTCAGAAGAAACACAGCAGAGCAAATCTTCCCCCAAATGGTTGCATGGATGGTATATTGGGTGAATCCCACAGGAGTCTAAATCACCTAGAGCCAAAATAAATGAACTTTTCATGGGGTTATACTCATCTAAAGGCTAAATCCAGATAATAAATGTAGTTTCAATGCAGGAGGCGTTTTAAATCACGTGCCTTTCGGATTTTTGACCCATTTTGTCATGATTAAAAATGCACACACTTCTACATCTCTATATGCTAAAATCTATACCTCCTGTTCTTGTGTCCATAACAAAATGGTGCATGTCACAAAGGTAATCTGGAGTCTACCTGACTAAACAGAATGGTGCATTTCATGATGTTACAGTAGCCTGGCTGGTGGTGCAGCTGCATGCTGCGTGGGAGTTTTCTACTCAGTACTGCAATAATAAACATCACCCAGGTTAACCCAGAGGAAATTAGAAACGCCCTCTTGAAACTTTAAAACCCAACATGACAAATTCCTTCCATTCTCTTTCCTCCGTCAAAAGCACCACACACACACACACACACACACACACACACACACACACATATCTCAATACTCACTATGAGAACCTGACTCTACTGCAGCTATCATTTATACAATCATGATTCTTTACTCTCTGGTATGCCGTTTCCACCAAGTACGGATTAAATAAATAAATCTACATATAGCAGGTCCCGTCATTGTGTTGCAACCATTTTAACAAAGAAGCACTGATATGTTGTGAGCAAAACCAGACCAGTGCGCGACTGGGGATAGAACTGTGACTTTGTAATTCTCCTAAGAGAAGAGCTATGGACTGTATGGTATGCAGAGCGATGGGGGTCAGGATTCCTTGAGCCCTCAAGGTCAGGTCCATCCCAGTACTTTTAAGCTGGGTCTGGATATTAGCATGGCCCCTTAGAATGGGCCTCAATATTACAACAGAGCAGTCAAAGTCCCACAGAGGCTTACAGACTTTTGCGAACACATGCTGGTAGAAGAGACACTTTAAATATGCACATTTGGCCAAAGCAACATCAGGGTCCTGCGATCATGGTAATGCCCTATTATTTATTTGAAAAGAACAACGCCTCAGTGACCAAAAGCCTTTTACATTTTTCCTCACATCTAGTTAATTAAATGCACACATACCAAAGAGCTCATCGCTACGCTGCTGGCACTTTCAACCAGAAATATTTCAGCAGTGCACTAAGGCCCTCTGAGCTTTTTTATCTTGGAAAAGCTCAAGGTAAAAAAAAAAAAACTCATCTGTGGGACAATGTCAAGACAGCTTCCTTACAGGAAGGAGAAATTGGAGTCCGAGGTGCCCCGGGTTATCAACAAGTTGGTTTTCCAGGTCATTCCTCATGTGATACAGTTCAAATCCAGACAGGTTGAAAGAAAAAAAATCCATCCACACTTGCACAATGCTGACATGACACAGGGTTAATGGGACCATGTGGCTTTACCACAGTTATCTGAGAAGATGGCTATATATAGAATGAAAACAGGATTGTTTTTTCCAGATTGCTTCTAGTATGGCAGCATTTCACATACACTGGATATTGGCATTAGATTCCTCTTTGTTCTCCATTAGATGGCAGACAATACTGCGAGCATTGCAGGCTCAGATCAGCTTTACCCTCTTCAAGCATTGAAGCAAACAGCTATTTTCCACCCAATATGTCTCTTTCCTGCTAAAATGTTATGTCTGCATCAACCGATTCTACATGAATGATCATGCTCAGATTTCAGCACTGTTGTTATAGCAACATGGGAACTCTCACATTGATCTGACCTTCAAACTGTTTTTATTAAACACTACCTAGAAGTGGAACATTGAAGTTCTCATGTGAACGCCATAATTATCTTTTCTTTTGTTGTCCATTCACTGAGCGCAGGAAACAGGCCCAGCCTGGTCTGTGGGCTTAAGTGGTTGAAAACAATGGAAAGTTTGAGAATAAACCTTTGAAAGAGGAAGTGTGGGGAGTAGGTATGGAGGATAGCACAGTCCGAGTGTCAGCCACTGTAAACAAGAGGTTGCTATTCACACTAATGAGAGGATGGGAGGGAAATAACAAAAGACCCGATATTTAATTATGCAACAAGTCTGATGGTCTAACCAAAGCATTTCCTGCATCTGAATCAGTCTAGAAGGTTTTCCAAAGAGGGGAAATAACTGATTTAAAAAACAGTGTCATGTATAAAATAAACTTATAAAGAACCAAATAATCTGTGCTGGTTTAACTAACAAGTTAATAATGTGTTTAGAAGCACAGCATCCTGTGAGGGGGTGCAAACCAAATCTTTTATCCTGAGGAAATATTTCATGCAAAAACATTACCCGGTAAAGCAACAGTAAAAACTTCATCGTGTTAAAGAAAATAAAGCTATTTATTAAAAAAGCACACAGGTAAGCTGAATGCTTTTTCAGCTTAAAAAACATATTAACATTCTGCAACCCACATCAGCTGCTACAGATACCCCAAAACTACTAGCAGAACAATAAAATAAGGACTTGCTAAAGATAAGGCTGATGGGGTAAATTATCACAGATGCTCAGTCACATTGATAACCAGAAAGGCTGTGGTGTCCTGCTGGTGAGCTGAGCTTCTTCTAAAACATCCGTAGATAAGAGAAAAATTTAAAACCTAATGGTGATTCCAGTCCCCCCCAATCCTGCCAGTACTCTCCAGCCTACACAGTGCTTTTAGTCCCAAACATGGACATTTTTTCAAAAGGGACGGACAGACAAGTAGTGCTCCAAAAACTTAACGACACTCACAATTTGGATGTAAGCACTGGTCAAATGCTAACTGGCTGTAAGTTAGCTTAAGCGAGAAGGGGTTGAATAAAAACACCAAAAGCAGTAAAAGGCTAAGAAGCAGAGGCAAAAAGCTCAGACAAGCTCAGACAATTTACCACCATAAAAAGGTTGCTTTTTATACATTTAATATTTATATAATGGCAGGGCTAAACTAAAGCACCAACAACACAAACGTATAACAAAGAGCAACCCATATGGCCTGAAAGTCTGTGTAGTTTTATTTTAAAGCTGCACACATGTGGCAGTTTGAAGGATATGGTCGACACCCAACAGTCAATCAGGAGACTGGAGATGCTTTCCACTACATGGAGGGTTCACTAGCTGGTTTGACCTACATGTAAATGTGGAAAGATACTGAACCAAACACTACATTCTCCTGTGTTCAGAGGTTTTTACAACAGTGTGTGCACAACACCTTGTAATTTACAGAAAATGTGGTGCATATGTAACGGATTATTTCTGCTTGTATGGTGTATCTGCTGCAATTCTCCCATTCTGTAATGATATGCAAGACAGACTCCTGAGAGCTACCTTGGCAATGGAACATCCTGAGACATAATATTTGACGGGTAACCTTCTCATCTTATCCAAGAAAAGAAATTCCAGGAGAGAAGTGTACTTAAATAAACAAAATGAGAAGACACAAAAACCTGCTGCAACTGACTCATGTTTAACCCCTGTGTTTATTTACTCATGTGGGAAATCATCGTGCTTCATCAAAGGCTGCAAAAGTTCTAGCTTGGGGCAAAGCGCGCAGCCTCTAATTGCAGAAGACTATCCGCCTGGCTCGGTGTAAAATTAAAAAGGAAAAGTATCTGCTCATAAGACTGGCACAGAAAAGTCTAGTAGCCATTGTGAAAGGTTTTTAAGCTTTGTTTCGAGGGAAGTGGGGGTGTATTTGTTTTCTGGTGAGACTTATCAGCAGTCCTTCCTAATGCAGCTGATAAACCATCTAGACTCAGACATTTCTATTCAGTAGGACTATTCTCATCAGTACAGACACCACAAGATCTAAACATACAGAACAATTCCTGACAATAGTCCTGGAAGAGATCTACCTGGAAGATTGCACAAAGGCTTTTATCACGCATCTATAACTTTAAAAAGGTGTAATTATTCTTTATAGTGCTTTTCAAGATCTGTAGAGAACTTTGTGCTACCCTTATTGTATGAAAAGTGCTTCATAAATAAAGTTTAATTGATTGAAAATTACTCAAAACATTCTCTAAAGGGTAAAACGAGATTGTGTTTTTCCTGGTCTAGAGGATATCTTGGTGTTACTCTCTCATAAGATGATTTGAAAACAATCGAACCTGAAAACTACAAACGCATTTCTACAGATGGGAACTTTAGACTAGTCTCTTTTACAGAGCTTTTGAGAAAACATGGTGGATGTGGGTGGATTTGTGCTTAGAAGTAACACCTGATTTTATTCATTATGTCCTAATCCTCATCTGGCAGCAGCAGCACTTCCTGCAGCCGACACAACCTGCCGGAGGTGCCGGCAAAGGTCATACAGTTCAGGACACCTTGTTCTCCAACCACTGCATTGTGTAGCCCGGAGGATTCAGAAGGTGTTTCACCTCAAAACACCACATTTGGGCATAGATGCTTTGTAAATCTGTAACTTTCCATCTTGCTAGTGGCTGCTGAACTGCTGTCTATCATCCAGTAATTTCCCGCCCCGCCCAGTGATACCCCCCAGTCCTCGCACCTCCACACCTGTAGTTTCAGGTATTTTTTTGCTGATTGCAGGAGTTACCAAGAGCTGTATTTCCACTTCAATCTTATAAGAACAAGGTAACTTGTGTTGGACATAGAGGTATAATGAGATAAAAATAAATAACGTGGAGGTTATTCAGTCATTCCCTCAGAGTCATGCCACCATTTGAGCAGCTGCTGTTACAGTACGAACGCTGTGAGCATTTTTGTGCATCCTTTCACTCCCGAGCCCAACAGAAAAAGAGCAGTGTCAGCAACTTCAATGGTGAAACCTTTTTATCCCTGAAGTGTTGTTCCAGAAGTGTCGAGGCATGTTAAGCGATCACAGCTCCAAATTTAGATACACCCAAGGCTGTGGAAACACAGACTTACATTTCACCTCCATTCATTTAGATAAACGGCTCACTGGGTAACATGGATTTATGGATGGAGTGAGACATGCCGCTTATTTGACCTGCTTTATCCCCTCCCTTCAGAGCTCATCAGCAAGCAACAGATTTAACTTCACACTGAGTAGCAACTATAATCTCATCAGAGTTGCTGTCATCGACTCCTGCTATCCCTGCTGATTACAGCTGATTACTCTGTTCCTGATGTTGCTGGACAATACAGTGTTAATAAACATATAAAGTGAGAATAAATTGAGTTTTATTGTTGTTAAGCGACACTAAAATTGACATTTGCCTCCCAGGAAAACAAAGTATTTGATTAGGAGTAAAACATTAACAGGAAGTGTTTAAAGTCTACAGGAAGTTCTTTAGAAACAGGGTGACTGATATTGTGTGACACTGTACAATGGTGGCATGTGGCTATTGTCAAATTCTCACAAAGAAGCCTCATGTTTGCTTCCTTCTTCTGCAATAGCTTTCATGTGTTTGAATCTAAAGCTTGCACAAGTATGTGCACATAAAGGCTGTCTATGCTGCACACCTGAATGGAAAACTCCATACAGGTTGCAATAAACGGCTTCCTGTAGTTAAACTCAAACTAACTAAGCCTTATTTTATCTTTCAACACAGGTAAATCCCATAAACGCAAGTTCTAAATGGACTTTTGCTGCTCTCGTCTTTGTATGAACAGCATTTTATGTTCGTTACATTGACACAAAACAGTCCTCGTCTCTTTCATTCTCCTGCTGTCCATCTCAGGGCATTTCATAAAGACTATGGACAAAAATGTAAATCAGTAACAGCTGTTACTAGCATGTCCTTCCAAACAAACATGATAGATACACAGAAAAGCCTGAAGGCAGAAATGCACAGAAAGCATACAGATGTTCCATGTTTGCTCAAACCACTTTGAACTCGTACTGCAGAGGACACTGTGGATCTGATACGACATACATGTCGTTTTTAATATTATTTGAACCAGTGGTGCCATCAAATGTTGACACACCTCAAGTTGCCTGACTGGCTCTTTTAAATGCTTTAATGGGAGGCATGGGGAGCAGTGGTGTAATAATTATTTTCAAGGAGAAGCTGTCACTAACCTTATGTTAAAATGCAAGATTCTACTCTGACAAAAGGTTTCATATGAACTTTTATCCCAGTTCTAAAACAGAAGTTTGTTTACTTCATCCCCGCGACTCTGTTCAGGGAAAAAGGGGTAGAAAATGGATGGATGGAGGTTTGCATGAAATCCATGAAATTCAGAACCTTGGCAACAAGACTGTCCCTAGATGACGCTAAATTAGCATTAGCATGTTTGTGGAGGAAGAATGCCGATGATGAATTACACAAAGCTGAGATCATTAAGAAGGCTGTGATTGGTTTAAACGGAGGACAGCATGTCAGAAAAAACATAACTTTTCAAATAAAAAAAAAAGCAAAAACATCATTTTTGAGGTAACATGACAGATTTCATGCACATGAGAGTTATATGCACAACCAATCATGATCACATGAGTTTAGCTGAGCCTGTGGAGAATTATGATTATTATTGTGGTCTGATGTTACCTAAAAAATAAACCCATATAATGTTTTGATTGGACTCCCCCACCTCTGTAAGGAACTCACCCATGTTGTATTAATTACGTGAGTCCTCTAAGGTTACAGGATTTAACAGATTTATGTTTTGCTTCATTAGCAAGTCACTTAATGTGCAATTTTGTCATTTATTGTTGCCAATTGAATCAGTTATGATTCGTTTTTTCGTGACTTTCAAAAACAGACATATGGTGCAGGAGCGTGTGAAAAATTGGCAATCCAGACGTGTGTGTTATCCCTGTTGCTTGCATGTAGAGACTGCAAACACACGTTTTAGACTGTATCAGACCCCACAGGGCATTTACGAGCACTATACATTTGTAAGGATAATAAACAGCTGGAGACTGGTGGAAGGATTTCTCAAGCTATGCTTGTGTTATTTCACAATACACCCTCAAATCATTCTTGTGCATTTGAGATGTTTTAGCGGCAGCTTAGGTCTATAAATCATACCAAACCTTTAAATCATGAAAATCCCACAGCACAGATTGCAAAGGAGGGTTCTTCTTTGAATGTTTTCATGATTATCAAACTTGAATTTGTGCTCAACTCACATAACTACGGTTACTAAAACTTGTGGTTAGCGTACCACTGTTCTGTAAGTGCAAACTAAACCAATACGAATCAGTCCAAGAGTTTCACTCGCACTTTTTTTTTTTACACATCTTAGCTGATCAAACCAAGTGGACAACTGTAAAATATCTCCTTTGAAGCATAAGCAGCGGATTAGATGTGACGCAACTTAATGTTCTAAACAGTAATGCTCTTAACAAAATGTGTGCTAACGCAATAACAAAATACCACAGCGCCACATGGCTAGACACGAGCAAACATAAAGTAAGCTGGCTCCCTTTCATTGGGAAAAATCATCATCCTCATCATCAGCAACAATTCAGTATGCACTCTATGTCAGGTCGCTGGTTCCATTAGCATTCCCTCCTCAGTCATAACAATGCAACTCCTATGCCAGCATCTTTTATTGGCCAACTGGCAGAGGACCATGGGAACCAGGCTCTACAGAGTGGGAGGCCCTTGAGGCTTTTTCTTACGATCACTGCTCTGTAATGCAAACATCTTCTCACACAGACCATTGGGGAAGCTCTAGCTTTAGTGCAAAGTCAAGCAAATCTATGCTTATGCTCTCACAATCAGCAGTAAAATGCATGGAATTACACAGAAATAATTATTCAGAGGAAGGTCATATCGGCTGACACAAGTCTCTGTAGAAAGCCCGTTTGAAAATCAACACCCAATACTACTCCTTCATTCATGACTGAGAAGAGAAACTCAATACAAGAAATGCCAAACGTTGTTGATTCTATCCAGGTAGGTAGTGGCATTATGAAGATTTCATAACAACCAATCAGAGAGGACGATGAATCGATGACTGTATGTGCAAAAATTGATAAAAGCTTCATCCTGACATTTACAAGCAACATTTCTAAAGGTGAAAACAAAGCTTTGGTTTTCACTGCACCTTGCTCCGTTACACATATCTTTTACATACAGATTTCTCTTGTGAGGAGATGCTGAAAACATTTCACGCCAGTGGTCAAACTCTAATTACTCAATAAAATATATGTGGGTGGACAAGATTACAATGCTTTAGCTTTAAACCTACTATTATCCGAGTTAGGTTTCGCTTTCAAAACCACCACATCCAATCAAAAAAACACAGACTAAGATTATCATCAAACAAGACCACAGTTATAAAAGCAGTATGCAATGTTCTGTATGACATCTGCACACTAATGTATTGCACATCAACATGATCCTGTATAGGAAACTTACAAGTAGGTTTGAGGATCAAAATGGTTTTTCAGCAATGAAGATTGGTTTTTTTTTTTTAAACCCTCTTACTTACAGACTAATAATGACTAAGTTTAACGTTTATGATAAAAAGGAGAGCAGCTAAGCATAACTTCACAGGTAGCCAGCCAAAAACAAATCCATTATGTTTAGTGATTCGTCACACTTATGTCTGGCAGGAGTCTCCCGGTGAGTCACATGTAGGCTGGGGGATCCAGGTCTGGGCTGGGTTTGGCTTTACCAGTTTGGACTGAGAACTGGTAAAGCCACATAAAGACCAACTGCAGACCACAAGAGATGCCCTGATGTAAGACATTGTATTTAAGTAGTGACTGGTACCATATTAAGTTAGTTTTTTTGTCTGAGCTACCAGCTTTGGGCCAATAGGTACTAGTTTAGTCTTATCTTGTTATGACTGATCAAATGGTTTTAAGCACACATTAAATGCAAAAGAAAAGGTAAACACAGGATATTTGAGTAGTTGAAACCCCTCTCAGTGTACCTTGTTGAAAATGATCAGTTTGATCAAAGATACTAAACAATAAATCACTTCCAGACTTAATTAGTACTAGTAAATTACTAGTAGTAAAATAGAAGTAATTACTAGCCTATTTGTAAAAAAAAAAAAACAGCAATTAGTTCCCCAATTTTCAGGAGGAACAAAAAAACTGTCTAATTTTGTAAACTGATACTTTTGTAAATACCTCAGTTTATCAACTTAAAGTTGTTTCATTTCCAAACAGGTAAAGAATTATAACAACAAATACATGAACAAGCATACCGTAATAAACTAAACAAACACACACAAACCACAATTTAAACAAATAAAATAAAATGAGAATATTTGAAATAAAAGTTTACCTTTGGGCCTGGGCTACGTCAGCTTACAGGCGGAAACGTTATGTGACGTCAAAACCTCACTAACTTCATTACGTCCTTAAAGTTTACACATTTTTAACAGCCTGGCGGTGACGTGGTGTTATTTAACGACAGAACAGAAAACAAACATCTACACGAACACACAGAATAAATAATGCAGAGTAAAATAAACATGTAAATAAACCACAATTAGCTGTCATCGTTGTTTCTGCTGCTCAGCGGGCATGTCCCGACATTCCTCCCATCAAACTTCCACCAACAAGTGTAGCATCTCATCTCCTCTCTATCCTGAATACACACACAGTAAACTTATTTATACTTTTCCCAAGTCTTACCGGATAAATGTCATGGATATTATAGGACGAGGAAAAGTTCTCCCGGTCCTTTCAGCGTATCTCCACAAAAAACTCGGCAGGATTCACCAAGGCATGCTACACGCCTCGGACTCCTCCTCTTCCTCCTCCTTCTGCTCCCCCGCGTGAGCTCATCTGCAGATCTGCTCCCTCTGCTCCTTCATTTCTCTGAGCATGCCTCATGGCCCTGACAGGTTGTCAGATTTCACCCTTTTCTTAATCAACAGCTGAGAGAGAATTTCAGATGAAATTGACCTTCAGACAGATCAGAGCTGTTTTCTATATAGATAATAAAACTCATACAGACCTATTAAAGGATGCTTTTAAAAATGAAAATGAACATTGTGATACACTTAAACCTAGAATAAAAATCCTAGTTGGATCCTATTTTGTCATTTCCATTGTTTTATTGCCTTCAGCTCAGGAAAATATTTATGGAGGAAATGAATGAATCAATTGTTTATTAGTTAAATTTTAAAGTTTAAAGCAATAAGCTACATTTGTAATTAACTTAATGTATAAACGCTGAATTTAGTAGTTTGGAATATTAGGTTTATATGTGACCCAGTCATTAATTGATTGGCTAAACTGGCTTTTAGAAAGCAGTTTTAAAAATACAGTAGCCTACATACTAACTGTATCTGTTTTATTTAGTACCCAGTCCTTCTACACATGGACAGTAATTGTTGAAATCTTTCTGAAAAGTGATCTGATTAGTTTTCTTTTTAAGTCTGAAGCTACTAATCTTTGAAAAAACATATTCGAAGAAGACGCTTAGACCACAACTTTAAAATCATCTTTCCTTCTATGTACCCAATAATACTTTTTAATAACACCTTGTCTCAGGAAGTTTAAAACACACCCTGCACATAACACATTGTAGTCTGTGGCGACCTCATGAGGCAATAATATTTCATGCAGCTGGTGTGCCATCTTTTGATGTGAGGCAGAAGTGTGCACAAAATCCTCAGATGGCCACGTATGTGCCCACACAGACCATGTCTGCAGGTCAGAGAGCCACCGACTGCTCCAGCTCCCGAGAAGGTCTCTGAACTTCAAACACAGATGGTATTATAAGGCGTCCACACACAGCATGAGCACAAGGGATTTGAGGTCAGTGCACTGTGTTTACAAGGCCATGCTGGTGGAACATTGCAAACAAATAAGCAGAACTCTTGATATCTTCATGAACAGTGTGTCCTCCAGTTTCAGCCCAGCATGCTGAAAATTATGTCCTAATAAGCAGCATTAAACCATAGTGAGGTCATATATTGGAAAATATTAAAGCTTATTTGACTTGTTTTTATTAAGCAAAATATATTTTAATGTTAAAACATATCGGAGCAGTGAATGGGATTTCAGGTTGGTACATTTTATTTGCTTACAGTCCAACATCCACCAGTTTCTGACAAGTTAAAATCTAATTCACCAATTACTTTTAGCTGTTTACTTGGTTTGAAAACCATGATGTAGAGACAAAAAAGTAGGGTTTTTTAAAATGAGAATTTAGCACACAAGGGATGATTTAAGATGCATAAACAAAAATCCACCAAAAAGTTCTTTCACTAGAAATCAGAGCGTTTGTGATGTTTTCTATTGAATCAACGTCTGAAAGGATTTGCTGCCATCTAGTGGCCACATAAATCTCACTGCAAGTGATCCCATGCAAGTCTTTATTAATAAATCTACAATAGTTGCAAAGCAATACAAAGATTTTACTGAAAAAGCAGCCAAAGCACCTTTCACATCCAACTTACTGTATCCCATTTTTTTTCCATCCGTTGGTGAATACAAACTACAGCATTTGTGAGAACACTAGAAAAGATCAATCAAATGCAAGTTTACAAGATTTTGAACAAGCAAGCGGAGCCCAAAATAACTTTTTTTCCCCTCTACATAGACAGGAGTTTGATGAAAGCCATTTTTCCATCAACACGTTACAGCTAGCTTGTCAGTTCCCTTATTAAACACTTCATGTTTCACAGCCGACTTAACACAGCTGCTTCTGGGGGAGTACTTGAACAAGTTCACCACTTCCTGGGCTGCTGGATGAAGAAGGTCCTGGTGCAGTGAGTTTTCTCCACTGCAGGGCGCGCCTTGCAGTGCCTCACGCTTGCTGGAACCTCTGGAAAGTCGTGGCTCAGCTGAAGAACATTTAAAGACCATCAATCAGGTGTTTTATTATTTATGTAAACACACATGGACACAACATTGCTGGAAGTTATCAGCAGACTTTAGAAATGGTAAAAAGAGTTTTGGTTACCTTGTCAAGAGGTCCTGCCATAAGTATGCCAACTTGCTGCATCTTGCTAGTGGTACCAAGAGACCTGCTGGACAGGTTTTAAACAGAGCGTCACTTAATGAGGGAAACCAATAACATACGGGATAGAGAAGCAGCTTGGCTATTTCAGTCTTTTTGTTTATGTTGTCAAAGTATAACACTGGCAATCCTCAAGTTTATCAGACCTTTTTGTGTCCTTCTCTGGGGTCCCATGGGGGCCGGTCTCTTCCAAGCTTTTCTTGGCCACTCGTTTACCTCCTGCTTTCACTAACGTCAAAGAAATAAATAAATAAAAATCACAGAAATGTATTCAGAAAAAGAAAAGGTCTTTTTCTTGTAATCCATGGCAACAAACAGTGTAAGTTACATAAAATAGAGGAACAGGGTCGATGAAATCATGCAAAGATGAGATATCAGTATATAAAACTGGATCAAAATACTTATTATACTTGGCTACTGAATTTATTCTAGCTTATTTAGAAGAGCAGAAAAGAAGTGTAGTTTTGCATTAGTGCACACCCACACGAGACCTGTGGCAACACCGTGTTACTTTCAGCACGCGCACAGCCTTTTACAGTTTAATCACAGCAATCTGCACATTTTATATAAAAAAAGGGGAGGAGGACAAACAAAATGGAAAAAATCAAGAAAGCATCATGTTCTTGATGAAAACGTCGGATGCAGCGTGTCTCAGCGCGACTTTGAATCTGGGTCACGCAGTGAAAAACAACGATTAAGCATCGTACTTAATGAAATATACAAAAAGCTACATGTGAGCAGGAAAAAAACAAGTTTACCTGCTGGAGGGTGGCCAGCTTTCAGCAAAACAGTATCCTTCGCTCCATGTTTGGGGAGTTGTTGTACCATTTTGTTAACTTTCCGTAAAGAAGACCGCAGCAAAAACAGCTCTGAACGCCCACTCTGTTGTTTTTATGCTCAAGCTGCGGATGACGTCCCGCGAGACAACAGGAAGACCGCCGCGCGACAACAGGAAGACCGCCGCGCGACCGCAGACACGCCTCCAGCCTGCTCGCTCGTTTTATCGCACTTTACGAAGAAAATGAAACTTCAAACAGCTGTTCGGTGTCTCATAACGCAACTCCTTTAACATTAATGTACTCATAATACATTTATTTATTCTTTTTTTTTTTTTGGTGTTTGGTTTGGAAAGTCTGAACGCACCGACATACATACACAACATACATTAAACATGTAACTGTATGTTAGGGTAACCAGATGGTTCATATCCGAGCAGAGCAACCTACGTCACCAGCGGCAGAGCCAGATGATTTAATGCAGGGGCGGGTCTAGAAAGGTTTAGTGGGGTACCAGGCAAAACCCCACCCCAGCAAAAAAAAAAAAAAAGAAAGAAAGAAAGAAGAGAGAAGCATAAAGAAATGCTTTGACACCTGAATAAAATTAGAGGTTATGCAAATTATCTATCATTTCAAGTCAGGTGTGTTGAAATGGGGAAACATCCAGCAGGATGGTGACTCCCGCAGACCGGATTATGATTGATATTGGCGGCGTAAAATAACAATAATTATATATACATATACTTTAATATTACACATATTATTTAACCTACTTGGGGGTGGCATCCACAGAGCCAATAAGAGTTTAGGGATGGCCTCCATGTGTTAATTTAGCTGCTATAAAAAGGACTATGAAAGATAAATAAACACACATTTAATGATTCATTAATAGACCAAATGTTTCAAAATGTAGACAGTACACTAGCACATGAGTAGTTCTGTGTCCAGGTTTTAGGTGCATGGGGCTCATGATGACCACCTCTGGCTATCTCTTGGCTATCTCATATCTAGTTATTATCTTTCAGGGCTAATACAAAAAAAAAACCCAAATCTTGAAAAAAAAGACTTGGTTTCAAAGTCCAATGATATTCTGTAAAAACAGATGTCAGTGATGCTGTTCCCCTACCTGAAAAGCACACTGTAATGGATGCTAAAACACACTCCTGAGTGTTTACAAGCTACAAATAAACATTTGCCATTATTTTTTAGAATTGTATCCCTGCTTAAACACAACAGACACAAATGAAATAGATCCAACACTGACATACAAATGAAATACTTAAAAATCATACAATGTGATTTCCTTATCTACCTTTTTAGATTCTGTCTCTCATCGTGGAAAAGCACCTCATAAAAATGTTGCAACTTGCAATATCACAAGGTGTTCAAATACTTTTATTCCTCTCTGAATGTATATCAGATAAATAAAGCTGCATACACTGGGGAGACAATGTGCTCACCATTGCAGGTTAACGTGCCACAAACAAGGAAACTTATTCTCTGTTCTGCTGGTTGATGGTGATATAACTAAATACCACAAATGGTTGTTGTTGTGTTGTCAAGTGCTGCATTAAATTGCAACTGGACACCGTTTCCAAACCATTTCCAAACCGTTCTGGGGACACCACCACATTAAAGACATCTTGCATACCACAACGTGGTTAGGTGGTGCTGGGGATATCTGGGCCAGCATGACAGATTTATGACATTTTTTTTAGAGTCTGTCTGTTTTCATACAATGCAGCTCAACATACAATGAAAAAACTTTTGATATCATCAACATTTCTGTTAATACGTCGTGTAGCTGGCACAAAATGAGTAGCAGGTACAAAGACACTACCAGTCTCCACCAAGGCTCTGGTGGATAACACTGAACCGCCTCAGGACACGTGTAGGATGCTATGGAGTTGTAATACTGCAATGAGGTCTTGCAGAAAGGTCCCAGTGTGAATGTGGAGATCCAGTACAAACTGTAGAGCACATAATAAGCAGCTGCTCAAAACATCGACCTCCAAATAGCATCCGGAGTTTAACTAACCAAGATGGCCAAAAACTGGACAGGTTTGCTTCAACAGAGCTGATCATCTAAGGACATATGCCAGAAAGTCTGAAAAAGATAAATAAAAACATTATTGTGGAAAGCTAAGCTCATTAGACATCTTCATAATGGTTCAATGCAATTAAAAAAATCTGAGAAACGTGATTGTAAAGTCTAAGTTCGGATTGTGTTTATTGTTTATCTGAGATAGTGCTGGCGTTGATGTGTAATCACGGTTAAATTCACATTTTGACCGAGTTAATGTTGATATGACCATTGTGTACTGTGCAGGTAAACTTTAAACCTATGTTTGTGCAAAAACATAGAATTAAAATAAATTAATTGCTTTTGGGCTCAAAGATTCTACTAATGGGCTGCACGGTGGTGCAGTTGGTTAGCACTGTGGCCTCACAGCAAGAAGGTTGCTGGTTCGAGCCTCAGCTGGGGCGGGGGTCCAACCAAGAACCTTTCTGTGTGGAGTTTGCATGTTCTCCCCATGTTAGCGTGGGTTCTCTCCGGGTACTCCGGCTTCCTCCCACAGTCCAAAGACATGCACATTGGGGATAGGAGACTCTAATTGCCCATAGGAGTGAGTGTGTGTGCATGGTTGTTTGTCTGTGTGTGATGGACTGGCAACCTGTCCAGGGTGTACACCACCTCTCGCCTGATGTCAGCTGGGATTGGCTCCAGCCCCCTGCGACCCCATTCAGGGAATAAGTGGTAGAAAATGGATGGATGGATGGATTCTACTACTGATATATCTCCCACCTCCTGGTTGAAAATATGGACTACAAATATGGCTGAAAGAAGACTAATTATCCTGAAAACGTCTTTCATCTCTTCTTTCAGCTCTATACAGCTCTACAGTATATATATCAGCTCTACATATCTTAAAACCCTGCTGATTGTTTATAAATCCCAAAACAGTTTAGGCCCAGAATACATCTGTGATATGTTCAGAGAATAT
>JBAMHV010000013.1:13972643-13987142 GCA_037177535.1 Pseudomugil gertrudae
TGGAGCCAATCCCAGCTGCCTACGGGCGAGAGGCGGGGTACACCCTGAACAGGTCGCCAGTCCATCCAGGGCCAACAATAAGTTTTTATTTATAGGTAATTATGCTATCAGGATTGATCTGGTCCAGTCTGTTTACCAATCACAGACTATATTTACAACTTGCAGACATCTTATGATGGAGTATTTACAATCTCATATAAATAGCAATAGCTATTTATAGCTATTTAAATAGCAATCAGCCAATTTTATTTAGTTTAAAAGGTTTCTGACCTTCCGGGGAAACAAAATAATCACAAAACCAATTTAAAGTAATTATAAAAAAGAAAGAAAAGAGGAAACTGGACAACATGACCAGAAAGTGAAACAAAGGTCAAGGTTCCTACAGAATTGATAGGAAAATTTTCCTACATCCATCCAAGCAGCAACCTTTATTGGAAAAAGTAAAGCGAAGAAATTTCAGATCACGCCTCCAAAGCAGAGCAAATCCTCAGAGACTCCAATGTTCAAAAGGTCAACTTCACAGCACAAATAAACATGTTTACAGCCTGCTACAAAAACACTTTACTTTTAATGGGTTATGTTTTCCTCATGGCTTTAGGTGTTATTTAATCATGTAATTCAGCTTAATTATGGGTGTGTCTTTCTGACCGACAGGTATCCAATATCCATGGTGTAGCATAAATGCTGTTTTTAGCTAGCCAACAGCATACCTTAGCTTTAGCCCACCTATCTCCATTAGTCTGTTAGATCTTTTTAGATCCGAGTTAGCTCAAAGCTACAGGCAGCTCTGAGTTTGATAGATGTCAATTATCCACCCCCAGCTCAGAGCCCCTCCTCCTAGCCTAGTCTTTGCCTATTTTTGTTTTTTCCAGGAGCAATGGCACGCGTGACACTGCCAGGATGGTGAAGGAAGAAACCGCCCAACGAGCATTACTTTTGCTCCTCAGAAAGATGTGATGCTTTGTCCATCTATGTAAAAGTCTATGCATCCATCACAATAAGAGAGACACAATGATGTCTGTAACTTAGCAGAAGATCCCAAAGAAAGCAGAAATATAAGTTTGAACTAAATTCAGTGATAATCACTTAAACATAAACTGTCAAAACCAAATTTTAAAAGTGTAATATTTCACTGTAACAGAAAGAAACAGATATTAACATTGTTATTAAACATATTCATCAGTGCTGACAGTTTCATATAGCGTGATAACATCAGCATAAGGCGACTAGCATTAATATTTTCAATAGTTCAACTTAACCAGTATTATAGAAGTCTTTTACCAAACAGAATCACATCACCATGGTTGTTCTCATATTACATTTTAAATAAAAGTGACACAAATTGTAAAACACCAGACCCTCTTCTCACTGCACTATTTTTCTTATTTAGTCTAATGTTTGATATATTGTTTTACCATAATTTTAATCACTATAAAAAACTACGACAACACTATTAATGTTTTATTTGAAGGTTTAATTTCTTTAAACAAAACTCACAACATTCTTTTAACATATTGCACTGAATCACTGTCTTGATGTAGATATTGCTGAGCAGAGACACAATGTTTCTGCTGTGATTGTTGCGAGTTAGCCATTATGCTGGACTCTGTATTACATGGTTTAAGTCAGTACAGAAACAACATTAGCTACAAAACCATCAGAGTGAGTGTAAAATCTACATGGCAATTTTTTTTTCTACTGATTTGATGGTAAAACACACACCAACACCCTCAAAGGGGTCAGAAAGTCTTTCTAATCGAACCCGGTGGTATCAGCCGACATGTTTACATGACTTTTCTTTTACGGTAGGTTGGCAATTGGTCAAATATAAACATCCTCAAGAAGAATGACGACAAACAGAGACAAGAAGTGTTAATAGAGACAATAACTAGGAATTATTGATCTCTATGGTTGAGAGCAAGCGGTTTTCAGTCACCAGTCAGCCTGTTTTTATTTTTTCATCCAATCACCTGCTTGTTGCCGGTGTCCCATCACCCCTGCATATTTTATGAATATCCAAATATTTATGTCGATGTGCTTAAATACAAAACATTGTACATGGACAACCACCACAGGCACAATATGCTTTGTACCAAAACTGAATACTAACAACTACCCAACTCTCACCTTTTTCTTATCTAAACTGGCTCATTTTTCATTTAAATAATGTTGCAGCTAAATGAGTAAACAGCTGCTACCTGCCCAACTGATAGAACTCAAAATGGTTTTAAAAGCCTTTTATCCACCACCTAGGCCTGACACAGTGGATTTATTGTAATAACAGGCAGTATAGGATCAGTGGCAAAACACCTACCTCACTCTTGACTCGATTATCGCCGAAGCACAGGTGCTGCAGGTAGGCAGCTGCATTGGCTTGCACTGAGGGGAAGTGGTGCTGGAGCATGTGGATTACCTCCGTCAGCTCTGGGTCACGCCACGCAAACTCTCTGGATGTACGGGTAGGGTGAAAATGTATCAGCATGACAACAGACGCAGCCATTTTAAAGGAAAAGCATGCTTTCTGTATGTTTTTAAACTTTGAGGAAAACTGATAAAACACGTATTACAGTATGTTTATTAGTCCACTTTGGTTATACTCGTCTTGCTTTTATGTATCCAATCTTTAAACTCTGCTAAACATGATGAGTCAAAATTTTACAAAGTGTTTAGAAAATAGCAAAACAACATGCTTTGATAAAAACTTAATGCATATGTAAATCATAGATTCTTTAAAAAGGCATAACTAGCTAAGACAGACTAAACAGCATCCACACACATAACTGGTTTTGATTACTGGTGTCGATGACAGAGATGTATTTGCCTTACTGAGTGTAAATGATATGCAGCGAGTCCCAGGATGGTCAGCCTTAGTTTTGTTTTTTTTTAACTAAAACTGAAATACCTCCAAGAACAAATATTCCAGAGGAAATCCTTCACGGTTACACTTACAGATAAATTTAAGTAAAAGAAATCCCAGTGGAGTCCTGGCATTAAGAAGTTACGCTAAGCATGTGCAAGAGTAAACAAAACTCTAAAAGTGCAGGCTCAGGGATTTGTTGCAACTATCAATCCACTCTGTACACGTCCCCACGTCCATACGACAGGAGCAGACGCAGCATTTTAGTGTATGTGAGGATCTAGTGTTAAGGGGCCAGGCACAGTTGAGCCCACTTAATGCTCAGAGCTGTGTTTTGCTACCCAGGGGGTTCTCTGTTTAAATAGTAAGAGGACACCGGTGTTGATCCAGCAGAACTGGGATGCCTACGGTAAGTAGTTCCTCTGGATGACTGGGTTGTGCTGCACTAGACTGGTTATCAACCACAGGGTAAGTCTAGTCGTACACAATAAAGTTCTAATATGAAACGTGCTTACCTGGGATCCTTTTGAATGCTGTCTATGGAAGGGGAGCGTGTAGCTCCATCATCCATGACAAGAGGTTGGCGAGCGTAGGCTGGGTCGGAGGGCCGATACTGTGCAGAGTGGTACGGATCAGCATAAGAGGCTGCTGTGTTAAGAGCATAGTTGTTTCTTTGGTAAGTCATAGCACTGCGCTGGCTGGACGTTCTCTGCAGACTTCCCACACCTGAGACACAAAAACATTAACAGAGAACACAAAGCACATGAAGGATGACAAAGCAATGTTAGCTTTTTCTAAAGCCAAACCAGAGAATTGCACACCGTTTGTGGACAGGTTTACACAAAGCTGAAAACACAAACATGCTGCTGTTTTGACAGACTCTGCAAATTCCCAAATCTGGAACCAGTTAATGATGAGGATAAAACACAGCTCCCATGGTTGCAGAAAGCAGAGCCTTTTCTCCTTCAAAGACTCCTTTGCCTGTCGTTTTGCTTTTATGAGATAGCGTTTAGCCAGAGGGGTCCTGCTAGCGTTGGAGAGAAGACAGGAGGTCTCAACCTGCTTGATGGTCCACAAATTCTTCACCGTCTTCTTAATCCTTTGCGGCTCTGCATTCTCACTCCAACTTTGCAAAGCAAAGCAGACCGATTTAAGTAAACCATGGCCAGCTCCAAAAACAACACGCAAGACAGAAACAACGTACAATAAGCCTAGAAGCTTGTAAGATCAGCCATCTCTCCTCTTTTCATTTGCTCCATGTGATGTTATGACCCAATTTTTTAAAGCACAATGGGTCACAAACACATAACTGCATAAACAAGCTGGTGAGATTTATCCCTCCTTCTCACAAAGGCCACGTGATGTGAGCCAGCATGACTGCTGCACCAGTCAGATCTGCATCAGCGATCCAACAGAACTGAGCAGGAGTGTACTCGAACTCCCTCCCACCAGGAACCAAAACGTCAACTTGTGGTCTTGCTCCAAAAACACAATTTCTCGCATCAGTGCTCCAGTTCAAGTCTGCAATGTGGCCATCTCCCAAAATACAGCTCTACAGAGACACTGCAAGACAAATTATAAACACGGTGCAGCTTTGCACTTATCTTATCAATACTTTCCATTTAACAGTCTTTCTCCAGCTTACACAAAGAAGTACAGTGCATGGTTTTAGAAGCAGCCAAAAAATGGCCTCCGCAAAATATCGTTTCAACAGAGAAAAAGTGGGATCAAATTGGATTTTTCTAATGAGGCTTTATATTGAACACCCCTCCAGCTCCACATCGCTTGGCTTCTCTCAATATCCCAGCAATACATAATAACAGTTTCTCTTCTGTACAGCATCAATACCATTTATAAGTGAACTTATCTGTCTAAGCAGATCTCCGATATGCTGAGAAGAAAGCTGAATGCTGTGTGTGTGTGTGTGAGAGAAAACTATGCAATGATATCTTGGGCAGAGAGATGATGAGATGAAAATGCAAACATAGGAAGAGAGATGGGAAAGAGCGGGCTGTGTATGTGTGTAACCGAGCTGTCCGATGGCTTTGTCCTTCTTTCCAAAGCTCAGTGTGACACGTGGGTAATGGACTTCTTTGTGGTAGAATGACATATCAGAACCTTCCTATTAACTAAGTCTTATCCTTTTCTGCCTGACAGTGGAGAGAGGACAGGGAAACATGAGACAACGAATGAGACGGCAGTAAAAAGGAAGAGCAGATATCAAGAAAGCAAAAAAAAAAAAAAGGCATAACATAGACAGAAATAAAGGCCAAAGATATTTTGTTGATGTTGATCCCTCACGGAAGACAATACACCAGAGTCAAGGATGCTTATGAAACCCTCGGATATATTTGAGAGTGAAAGAACATCTGGACCTAATAATAAAAAGAAATTACTGAAAAAATCCAAGCTCGTCCTACGTAGTAATACTGAGACAGCCGAAGCAGCAGCAGAAAGAAACTAAAGAGAACAGAGAACACACAGAGTTTCTGGTAGATTTGATCTGTCCCACACAAACACATTAACCTGCTGAAGAGTCGTGGCAAAGTGTAACATTGATGACATAAACATTATCTAATATCAAACTCTTAAATGATCAAATTCTGTGTCAGTTTGGTGATAAATATAACCACCTCCTGTAGATGCTAAACCTTAGCATTGCACAAGATAAACTACTAGTCTAACATCCTGTATAGATTAATTAACACAAGTCTTTAGCCTTTTGTTTTAAGCAGCTTCCTGCTGTTGCTTAGCAAACATGGGCTTTCTGCATGAGAATAAAGTTGGACCAACCTGAGCTGCTCCTGTAGAGGGTGCTTTGCTGGGTATGACTTGGACTTCGGTACAAGGGACCATGGAACGCCCGGTCTTCGTAGATTGGTGCAATGTGGCGGTCTGGGGAAATAGCAGACCTTATGTCCTGGCCAAGATGGCTGTGCTGACTGGCGTATGAGCTCCGTATTCCTGTGGATGTAGGAGAACAATGTTCAGTTGAATGGCTGATAAAAGTTTGGATCAGAGGACTAGCAACTACAAAAAGATGTTCCTCCAGGCACTGAGTGGGACAATCAATGACTTTCAGGTTAATACTATGATTGAAGCTTATCAACAAGAGAAACTTGGAGATGAGAAGACATGTAAGTAACACTTATATTCTAAAATATGGTATCAGACTGCTGATGTTATAAAATAACAGCAGACTGATATTCAGTGAGCCCCCGAAAGAATCATGAGGACATGGAGAAGCCAGTCAGCCAGAGTTGAAATAAGGGAGAAAACCTTTATTTTATCACCACTCTTGACTCTTATACTCTGCTCTGGATGACTTTTCCTACATATCGGTAATCAATAATGATTGTAAATGAGAAATAAAGATTACTATTGATCTAAGTTTACCTGTGGCTACAGTAGGCTTAAATATTTTCAGTAATTATTACTTTACTGATCTACACCACAGTAATAGGTGGTCAGACTGGATAATGCATTTGTATCTCAGGACAATGTTACCCTGTGACAGAATTGCACATGTAAATAAACATGTGAAATATAGAATTGATCACAAGCTCTGCAAGAAATGACATTACATAATAACTCATTAGAAAAACAGTGACCTTGTTATCTGCCAGCAGCGTGTATAGTTTTCCATTGTTAAAAACATAAAAAAGCTTTCAGGACATTCTTTAGTGTGACAGCTGATTGAGTTTGAATACTGTGACGAGTTTTAATTATGGAGGTGGTTTCCAAAGAAATCCAATGAGGAAGTCCAATGTAGGTAATCTCTTTTTTGTACTTCATCACCATCTGTTTTTCTTATATAAGTGAAACTGACAATAAATTCTGCTTTATACTAGACAGGATGTAACTTTATAGCTGTGCAAGCCCACATTTTCATATAAACCAATGATGAGTGGGAGTTGTGCTGTCACAGATGACATGTAAAATCTTTGTTCTATAAACTGAGGATATGATGAAGTACTATTACATGTACGAGACATTTTCTTTGTTTTGCACTGATGTTTAATAGCAATGAATGAAGCAGTGATGAGAAACACCAAAATAGCACAGTACTAGACCAAAAGAAATGTAAACAGATCAGAGTGTTCACATCTGTAGATATTGAGAAACGTACAATACAACAAACGGTTTTGGTCATCTGCACCCAGCCAAACTGATGATAAAAAGAAAGTTCACCTGTTAACAATCTTTCCCAGTTAGACCACTTAACAGGGGCATCACAAAGAAACAAGTCCTCCTTTTCAGTTAGTGCAGACATGAAACCACAATTACATAATAAAGCAGTAAGATCGTCTGCTGTTGTAAAGTCAGCATTCAAGCTCCTCACATCAACATTCCTGTCTGAGCAGACCAACGTCATAATGCCTCATAACCTTAACGTGGTGCATGTGTGCTACTACTAAAGAAATTAGATCTTTAGATGTGCTAATTCCACACATTTATGACCGTCGTCCTGTGTCAGATGCAAAGTAATGACACTTTTATGACAATAGCCCAGCCTATGGAGTTACATGCAACTTTAAACAATGAACTGGTGCTGACCCTCCGATGAGAGCAGTGTTTACAGACTGCAATGAAAATGGCTGCTCAGATAAGCAGAACATGAAAAGTGTCTGCAATAAATAAATAAAAAAGGAGCACAGATTAAACTTAATGAAAAAGCTGATTAAACACTGATCGGAGATGATAATGAGCTTAAAGGTTTCTATGAATATAATTAAGAAAAAGCCCATCATCACCTGAAATGATTAAACTCAAAGCTAAATATGTCTCACAAGCTGTTAATTCTTTTTTAGCAGCATAAAGTTATGATTCTACTGCTAAGATTTTAGAAGGAATGTTTTTTTAATGTTTGAAAGCCTTATTTAAAAAAACGTGTGCTGAGAAACGTAGAGGATAATGTGCCTTTAGAGAGGTTTTCCCGTCTTTTTTTGCCATTCTTGTCCAAACAAACCCACATTATTTAAGTGATCTAGAAGCCTATGTTTGTGATGTGACTCACATCAGTGAAGCTTATGAAACTGTGAATCCCAGAGGAGCACTATACAGTTGGCAACTTACTGCTCGTTGCACATTTTGAGAGCCTGCAGACGTCGCTTGGGTCCTCTCCAAATGTATGAGCTTGGGCACAGGCTGCTGCTAAGCGCTAACTCTGCCATGCAGAACCAGCTAAATGAGGGAGTCCTGTCACAGTTTAGAACTGAGGAAATTAATAAATAAGCTTATTCGCCTCCTTTGTGGATAAGAGGACTCAGAGGGCAGAGTGTAAAGATTTCAAAGAGAGATAGCAGATCAGTCTGAGGCAGCCTTGGTTAATAGACCTTTCTGATGTCTGTTAGAAAAACAAAAACATAAAAAACAAAAAACACTTGACTAGATTTTTAATGTGCAATCATTTCTAAAACACATCGAGAGGATATGCAATTGTTTTTATTCACCAAAGGAGAAAACGTGGAGCATCATAAGATGCAAGACTTTACAGAAAAGACTGCTGAGCAGTACCAATCCATCAGACAACAGGACAATATGCCTCAGCTATAGAGACATATAGAGGGGCTCAGGTGGAAGAGCAGTTATCTTTCAACTGGAAGGTTGGTAGTTCAATTCCAGGCTTCTCCTGACTTCATGCTGAAGTGTCCTTAGGCAAGACACTGAACCCCTACTAGCCCCCCGATGTGCCTATCGGGGTGTGTGTGTGTGTGAATGGGTGAATGTGACTATATAGTGTAAAGCGCTTTGAGCAGTCGATAAGACTGGAAAAATGCTATATAAGTCCATTTAGTCCATAACTACATGTTCAGCAGCTGGTTTTCTGTTTCCACAAGTTTACAGACTGCTGTTAAAAAACACTCTGTCCCAGTGGTTCATAAGATGTGCTGCTCCCATCAATTTCAAAATGAGCTCATGTTTTTCATTGATTATGTCATAGCAATATGTTTTATTTACAGTTTTGCTATGTTGTCCCAACCTTTTTTCTCTCACAATGAGTCTATCAGCATTACCCTGTATGCCAACTGATTTTCTACTGCATCGGTAGTTTGGTTTCTGTTCTTCTATCCCACAATTTCAAAAAACACTTATTTATTTGAATAAATGCTGCTTTGAAATATTGGAAAGTTTTAGGTTGTCCAAGGCAAATTTCTTTTACCTTTTAGTCTTTGCCTCCTTAAAAAACACTAAATATGTTGTATGTACGCAACATCAAGGCTTAACAAAAGGATTTTATTAACTACCCAAAAAAACTTACCAGGAACACTTAACAAAGCACAAATATAAACAAGCACTTCAGAATTAGACAGATGGCAGGAAGTAAAACAGACTACATCATCATTTGCTGCTGTATGCAGTAGCTGCATACTCAATAGCCAAGGAAGCCTTTCTCCGTGGTACTCCACACAATAGCCCATAGCTGCAGCTTGGTGGGAAATCAGTCTGACTTCTCTTGTTAAAAGGTTTGAAAGGGTAAAAACATAAAGAGAGAAGAGAAAGTGCATAGACATGAGGAAAGGCATGAACAGCAGAGAATGTAAGAAAAAGGTGGGGGTGAAGAGGTGTGAAGGATGAAAAAGAAAAGAGGGTTAATGAGGCTTTCTAGGACCACCAGAGACTTCTTATACCATGTCAGGCCTTCCCGCATAACAGGAGTTTTTGGCACAGCCGTGAATGAGTGAAAGCGACAGAATCTCCTCAGTAAAAAGCCCTCATGCCTATCTCTCCCTCTCAGCAGCATGAGTCCTCAAAGTATCTGCATTCAAACAACCTATGAGGAGACTAATCTGTCTGGCTTTTTTTGCTCCATTCTCCTGAAAGAGGGGCTGCAGTCACTTTTCAAAGCATCTGCAAATTTTCAGGGAGAAATAACACACTCCTGTCTGTTGAGGATGAATGGCCCACATTCCTTTTGTGTTATAGTAATTTAATTCTCCTCCTCAATCCCCTCACCGTGGCTTTAACAGATTACATTTGGCAGAGGTTTAGAAGAAGGGCGGTGGTGTCTTGGCATGTGCTTGCTCTGAAGATACAGATGCAGCTGGATGCAACAAAAATATTATTAAAAAACTGAGCAAAATATGCTCAAGTTACAAATGAAAAGATTACCAGAAGCTTACTAAACATAAAAGTAGAAATGTGATTGTAAAAATAAACCGTAGCATTGTGAGAGCTTTAATAGCAGCATGGCTATCCGAATGAAAAAACTGTCATTTTTGGATTTGATTATATCCTGCTCTGCTCGGAAATGGACAGAGTGTAATGAGCACGTCATTAGGGACAATTTGTCTTCACATTCCATTTTTCAGCAGTGAAGGAAAACTATGACATCATGCTGAGGACAGCCCAGGAAGTGAAAGCTGGTGGATGGTAGGAAGGAAGGAGGGAAAAGAACGAGCTATGAAGGATAGAAACAAGACAAAAATAAAGCTAAAATTACAAAAGGCTTGATGAAGCAGGAACAAGATGAGGGTGGCTTCCTGTTAATACGTTAAATTTAGGTTGTATGATGGTGTTTTCTAAATGCTTTTGATTGAGTCTGAAAATTCCAATTTTCACTAATGCAACTAGTCACAGACTGGTGACCAATTACTGTTATAAAGACAAATTACAAATGGTGTGTTTGCAAGAAAAACCTGATGGAGGGAAGGGAGGAGGAGAAAAACGGTCAGAGCAAGACTAAGCCTTGATCTGGAGAGAGGACAGAAGCTGAAAACCCCTCTGGTTCTGCTGGAGACGTTACCACTCATCTGCGTAACATGTGTATGTCTTTAGTAAAATGTGTATATCTATGCAGGTCCCACGATTCAATTATGATTCCCGTTAACAACCAAATCCAAAGATGCATCTTTATTCAATCCATCCATCTTTTACCAGCTTAATAAAATTCAGTGTTGCAGGGTGGGAGGAGAAGCCTAGCATGGATCTTAACAGGTGAAAGAGGGCTTGCCCACATCTGCTTCAAGAGTAATGAGGCTGTGCTTCTAAATCAAACAGTTTGATTGAATGGATTACATTCTGTTTTGGAAAAGTCTAGAAAGATATATGATTAGATATTTAATGTAAAGAGCATGCTGATACAGTATAAAATGTCTACTGAGGCACCAAAACACACCGATTCATGCAACACCAACATATGAGCAAAACACATTGGACAATAGGAAACAGGCGCAAAATAACCAAAAAAAGTCACCTTGAATGTTACCATCAATGAGGGCATCTGAGGAAATCCCCGGCAGCATGAAGTGGACAAAAAGAAAGCCCATCAACTTTGTACCATCAGAGATTTACTAATTTAAGACTCTTAGTCAGAAAAATGAACTATTAAGTGGATTCATTGTGAATCCTTCTTTTATAAATGTTTACACAACAGTTTTAATCTGTTTCTTTGGCTGAAGAATAATTATTTATCTCACCAAAAAATACAGAAATATCTGCGACTTGTTTGTTTTTATCAACAATTGTTTTTGTGAACTTTGTAGACTTGCAGAGCAGCTTTAAGCTGTTCAGGTAAACAGCTTTAATCCAGCCAATAAATGCATCTAAGGTAAGAATAAGCTAAAAAACAGCATCTACACCTCATACAAAGCAGCACAAGGTAAATGTCTATTTGATCACTTAGCAACAGCCCAGATTAGCATTAGTTCTGTCCTTCTGTCTGACTTATTGTCTCATGTGTGAAAGTCGCTCATTGACTTCCTCCTCTTCACAGTAACCATCTGTATGCATGTTTGTTACTGTTTCACAGCAATTTAGCAGGGTTTACGGTGTTTAGGGAACATTAGTTAATTGAAATGTCTGTATGTGAAGTTTACAAGAAACAATGTGACTTTCCCAAACCTGCATTAATATATGCAGCAAGCTGCATGTGTACGTCACATCACTGCTTTAAGCATTTGTCTTATTATCTACCTAAAACTTTGCAGATTTATTGATGAGAGACTCAACACAAGCCATATTGAGCTTGACTTGTTTGATAGGTGGCTCCTGTGTTTTAGTTCAAACTTTTGCTGTTATGATTTCAGAGCCTGTATGATCGGTCATTTGTGAGGCAAATTGTTGTTCTTTGCAAGTGTGTTTTGAGGAAATCTGTATTTTAAATTTAAATTAAAAGTAAATTGCCAGATTATTCCCTTTCCAAAGAGGCACCGTCCTAGTTACTGACATATTAACAAAGCCATTGTTTCCACAATGCAGTGGTGCAAAGTAAACATTGTGCTCTGCTTTTGTTCAAGATATTTCTGTAAAGAAGCCTGAAAGAGTGCAAACAAGTCTCTTCCTGTTGCTGTTGGCTCCAGAGTGGGAATTTAAGTTTGGCTAAATCTGCATACTCATGTTGGTGCTTCTCTCTCTTACACCAAAACTAGTTTTACCTGATGTTCTTTTGAAAAACTATCTTACTGATCTCCCCTTCTTAGAAATGAATTACGCAACTAAAAATACAAACACACATTTGAAGTTATTTAATTTTCCCCAGTGTATCCTTTCTTGACAATTTACACACCAAAATATTGGTGTCAAAAAGAAGATACATTTTATGCCTTTAACATGTCTCTATAATAAATGAACATGGATCCTCCTAATGTATATTACTATGATGTTTGTCAGTTGCATATGTAAACAAAAACAGATGTGTCGATTGTAATTTCTTTTAATTGTAGAACAAAATTAAAAAAAAGCCTGACCTGCCAATGCTTGTGTTGTTTTGAAGCCGTCCAATTTCATTAAACTCTTAGCATTAAACTTGTGAAACACAAATTATAAATATCTATCTTGATTTCACATAATATACTTCATAATTATTCTTAAAAATTGCTGACACCTTTTAAAACATCTCTTTTTTATCCAGACAAATGTTTTCGTGACACTAGTGCATCTGTAAAAAAATAAAATCCTTCCCATTACAGGTAGTAGCATGTTTACCCTCAATCTGCTGTGGGCTATGCTTGAATTCCCAGAGCAGAATGACAGTAAGCTATGACAGTATAAATGGATGGCATTTCATCATATGATGCACACCGTGTTGGACCTACAGGGTGCTGCCAGCTGCCTTGCAGATTGCTACAAATGATGAGCTACATTTCTTGTACACACAAGTATTTGGTGTCAGTTTTAGACCCTTTATGTGTGACAGTGTGTAAACCTGTGTCTTTTAAAGGAAATATGAACTGTGAATTCAATAAACGTCACACAAATGAAAGTGTGACAGTCTGTGTCATTGAGGTTATAATATGATTAATGATGGGTAAAAAAAAAAAAAAAAATCTGGTTTCTCAGCGTCTCACCTGCTGGTCATTGGCCCAGCTAAAAAATTGTTCATTTCCGGTCACTGGCTAATCGTAAAAGTTCTAATATAAACATCACATCTGTGTCTTTGCTAATGCCCATAGAAGGGAATAGCTTTGTCAAAATATACTTTGTCAAAGTAAAAAGTACCGGTACTATTCTGGGGAATGCGTTTTAAGTTTAGCCACTGTACAAAAAGAAGCATATCCAAGAAATCTTCTCAGATTTGACAGAAGATCACTGATGCACTTTAAATATCAGTGTGTGTGTGTGTACCTGTGAGGCTGTCAGGTCGCGTCATCCTCTCGTAAATGTCGTAACTCTGAGGTCCATAGGGGTCAGTGTTGTGGAGCACAGAGCGAGGCAGAGTGGAGCTGTAGTGCTGAGGCACAGCGGTCATGCTGGCCCTGACTGGAGACGACGAGTGAGTGGGTTGTTTGGTCAGCGGAGGGTTGATGTTGTCCGCCATTGTCAGCGGTGAACCCATACGACCCGACGATGACCCTGCAGAGGTCTGATAGGGTGAGGTGGTTCGGCTGGCGCTGCCAGAGCGGGAGTTTGTGGAGCCCATGCGTCGCAGGCCTGCGGGGGAGTTTTTCTGGGTGGAATAGGGTGAACTGTTGCCGCCGGTGCTACTGGTGCGCTGGGCAGAGGGCAAGGTTGTTGAGTAGATACAGGAGAGGGGTTTGGGTTCGGTCACAATGGGGGAGCCATAGGCACTGCCAACTGAGGTACGAAAGGATCCACGGGATGGGGACATACTGCTGGCGTAGGCTGGCGAGTGAGAGCGAGAAGGCACTGAGCTAACCCTTCGCATAGCCCGACCAGGCACTGCTGTTGTGACTGCTTGAACCTAAATGTAAAATAAAAAAAGTAAATAAACACTGAAAATGTCTTTCTTTTGTCCATAAGCAGATAGAAGGAATTTTAGCATGTTTTCAACATGTACAATAAGAATGAAAAGACTCATTACACTGTTATACAACCCATTTCATCACAGGGCATGGCTTTACTGTAGGCCATATTTACTGTTTCCTTTCCACCCCCCTCTATAGTGTGACAGTACCATTTGGTGTCTCAGCAGTGTCTGTGTACAAAGCTGTATGAAGCACGATTATGTTGCACAGTTCAGTTCACTGCTCGACTACTACGCTTTTAAGCCTTTACACTAATATAATCACAAAACTGAACAAAGGAGACGTGTAAAAGCAATTACATTTCAAAAACATGTCATTATTGTTGGCAATAATAAGATGTATGATAAGGCTGTAAACCAGAAAATAAAATAAAAAGTATATATATATGTGTGAGTGTATATATATATATATATATATATATATATATATACATAC
>JBAMHV010000013.1:13987242-14005364 GCA_037177535.1 Pseudomugil gertrudae
TACATACATACATACATATATATATATACACACACACACTTTTTTTTTATTTATAGCTCTCAGTACCTGTGCTGCTGAAGCCTGGCCTTCAGCCCTGGCATTCCTCAGCAGTGTGCCAGTACCAGCACCAGGAAAAGAGTGCTGCATCTTCAGCTCAGCTTTGCTCTGGTTCTGGCTGCTGAGGTAGCCGCTGCTGGCATCTTGATAGCCGCTGTCAGAGTAAGAGTTCATGTGAGCTGAGCCACATGAATTCCCTGCGGACCCTGAGAGAATGACAGCAACAGACAGATGAGAATGAAATGAAGATAAGCAGGAAAAGAAAGGGTTAGAGGCACAGGAGACAGACGTATCAGAAGTGGTTTCATAACAGCCACGACCTTTACAAAGAGTTTTCCTAATGACAAACAACACAGCAGGGTTTAACCGTTCTATCACCCTGTGATGTAGTGTAGCATCATCCACATTCCATAACCTTAAATGACAGAGAAGTTGTAACCATTAGCCCCTTAAAAGAGATATAAACCATTTTAAACATGACTACCAGGGGCTGTCTGGAGAATGTGCAGATAGTGTTGTTAGAATGCAGAAAAAGCAGGACGTGATCCAAACGCACAGAGTGGAAACTTATGTTTTGTTGACATCATGTCAAAGATGATGGATGAAGCATCTTCATTACATTTTAATAAAGCCCTCATGTATTATAAATGACCAGCATACAGGTCATAGGGCTGGGTGATAAAGTTTGATCGCAAGCAGATCTCAGCATGAGACATTTTTCAGTCAATACATCTGGCAAATATAATTCACCTATCCATTAGTTGTAGACGCTTATTCTATTGGAGAGTTGAGAGGAAACTGGAATCCATTCCAGCTGTTTAGCCAGGAATTAGAGTCCACCCCAGACAGGTTGCCAATGCATCATCGTGGGGCCCCAAAAAGGGGGGAACCAAAAAAACAAAACAAAAACAAAGCAAACAGAGGAAAATGTAAAGAAACTTTGGAGAGAATGAGGGTAGCGGAGAAGAACTGTGAGAACAAGAGTGCACTGATCATTTCCTTCCATTTTTATCTCACCCTTTATTTTCATGAATAAATTTGCGACCGTACTGGCATCATTAACCCATATTTCTCATGTCTTTCAGCTAAAAGTTGTAGTGCTAGTCAATCATTCCATCTTGTCCTTTTCACCCCTGATCAGTCAACGTAGATGCAACCCTGCCTGAACCGGGTTTTGACAGAAGTTTATCATTATTCTTAAAAGCAAATTTTGTTTCTTTCCACTGTCGCTTATTGCACCATTTGCCAAGATTGGGCATAATCTGTTAGTTTTCCTTAGCTAGGCTATTATTTTGAATTAACTGGCAAGTATAAAGCAGTGTCGTTATAAACTAGACCGATACTGGTTTACTTTAATTTGGTATGAAGTGCCTTAAGATGACTTTAGTTTGAAGTGATGCTGTAAAAACAACAGTGATTCAAATTGAATTGAATGTAGTCAACGCAAATAAGCACAATAATCTAATCTGTCAGGCTAGCAGCTTGTGTCAGGAGGATGTTGTCCAAGTTTAACAGCTCATGCCTGTTCCGCAATGTGCTGATCAGCCACAGGAGCTCGTTCAGCAACAGACTCATTCAACCACAGTGCACCACTGACCATCAAACACATTTTTAAAAAGTATTGGCCCAGTGACTATGCAGAAAGCATGACAATGCTGGCCGACACAACTCAGTGCAGCAGAACAAGAGTATTAAAGTGCAACTCTTACAAGCACACCAAACCCATGAGAAGTTTTGTGACATTAACATTCAAATCTCTGCAAGTGATAAGGAGTACAAAATGCAGACATTTGTAGATAAACTACACTACCGTCATGAATCACAGAAGAAGCAACACTGTTTTCATCCCAGATTTTCATAATCAGATACATATTATCACATAATGTATATCTATTTGAGGAGTCTCCTCAACGTGATTGAATGGGTTTATAGGCACATTCAAGAATGAGAATAAAAGATTCAACAAAATAAACTCAGTAAAAAAGTCCACTTTCAGAGCTATCCAAGGAAATGTAAAGAAGTAGTTAATAGCTTGAAATTGCCATCAGTTTGGTGAGATAGAGCTGAAGCAAAAGGATTAAGACGGGAGCAGTGAAGAGCTTCACAAAATAGAGAGAAGTCAATAACAGACCCTCACTTTCATGAAGGGAGGACTGCTCTGGGGAGTACAGAGACACCTGCTCTGACTCGGTCCTGATGCGGTAGCTGGGCGGCTGGGAGCTGTCAGTTACCCGAGGATTGGTGTCCGCAGAAGCAGTGGTATCTGAGAAGAAGTCAAAGTGATAGCGTGAAATGGAGATGATGAGCTTTCTGGGAAAAACACTGCTTGAATAGCCAAGAATGCAGAAAACATATTTTGGAATTAACAAGAGCACAAATGGAGTTTGTTTCACATCTCTGTACAGTTGAAGTTGTTACATGTTATTGCTGACTGAATTGAGGAATTCAAAACTGGATTGCATCTCACTATAATTGTGTAAACAGCTGAGCCACAAACAGTCACACAGCTCCAATATTCCCCCACATCCCCCCTCTTTTTTTAATGAATGAAAGCAACTGGTGTGGCAAACAGAAACTGGAATTAGCCTTGTAATGTCCCCATGTACATTGTTTCCCCACAGTCACAATCTAGTTAAGCGTGACCAGAGTCAATGGGTTCCTCAGCAATAAACACAACAATAGGCAGAGGAGAGCAGGGAGACCAATACTAGCAGCCTGGTTCAGTGAAATCCTGCCTGCTTAGCTGTGTATAAATGAGTATTAAATCCTATAAAAAAAGTCATTATTGTTGCCAAAGCTTAACATGTGAATAAAGTGGTTGACACAAAGACATGCATGTTTAGCAATCTGACATGTTGCAATTCTACCCCGGGATCTGAGGATGCGTGCCTGTTTGCAGAGAGGAGTGATTCAAACCAGATTAAAAAGCATCTTGAGTCATGCTGTTAAAAATACATATTTGGCCTAGCCTGCTGGGAAGAAGTTAACCCTTGCATGACCTGGATATAGGGACTTCTGCAAGTTCGGCTCACGTCAAACTTCTCACTTTAGGAACTATGGCACTTTTGACAGAGCTGTTAACTGAAAACATTGCCCCAGTTTAAAAATGTCAAAAAGCTCCAGTTTGTGTTTAACTTAAATGTATTTTTACTTCACTAGGGGAAAGATCAATTCCTGATGAAGTTAAAGAGAAAGGAAAAACTGTAAGCAGTTTCAATGACCTGGATACAAATATACATGGAGCCAAAATGTAAAAGAAGGAACGTATCTCTGTATTTCAAGTTGAATGCCAGAGAAACACAACAAAAATGTTTGTTAAACAAGATTTAAAAACGTATCGATGACATGAAAGTGATACCTTTATTAATAATAATAATAATAATTTTTACTTTATAAATAGGGATAGGGAAATTCGGGTCTGAGTTTGACCTATCTTCAGATGTCAGCTGGGGGTTGTCATGTTTTGGGGTCTTGCTTTGGGAATCCTACTTGTAGTTGTCTGAGACAACTGTGCCTCCCAGATGCGTCATCTAAAAAGCACATTCAATTAAACTGTAGAAAACTGCATCCGAGCACAATCTGGCAGGTTGCAAACAAACATCTATAAATGTATATTATTCCATGTCTGTTTCAAACAGTAACTGGATTTCAACATCTTTTTTTTTTGTTGCCACAATTTAATTAGTTGGAAAATGATGCAGAGATTCATTTCAGAGGAAAAATATCTATGAATGAGCTACTTTGAAGCTGTGCCAATGCATGAGTTAAACTGGCTAAACCAGATCAAGTTTCACATTATTAAATATGAACTGAATGTGGTCTATGAATCATACATATATGTATTGATTTAGGTTCCAACAGGGTTTAAAATGTATATTCAAAACCCGCTGAGGGACAATAGACTTTTGTGTTTTCATGTTAAACATCATGGAGTCCTGATTACAGACTATATCTATTATTATCTACCATTACTGTATGCCAACTTTATTATCAAATGTATCGTTGTCATCTAAATTAGTACTTTAACAGATTTTAACACATAAAATGTGTAGCAATTACATAAAGCATACAGGCTCTGAGATTTTCCAGCATAAAAACTGCCATTATGCCAAGAGAAGGAATGGAGACAGAAAGTGTGATTGTGTAGTGTTTCTGCTCCACTCTCGGTGGATATTAGGTGTGACTGCATAGACATTTCCAGGGGCAAAAATACTTGTTTCTGCAACAGCACTGTATCCCTGCTGGGACAGCACACACTGAAAAACGGTGTGCCACACATTTAGTTTCATTCATCTACTATTTAAAAACAAACAACAAAAAAACACACAACTAATTTATCATTTACGGTGTGATGAAAAATCGATACAAAACCAAGCAGTGATTGTGATTAGCTCCAGACTCTGTCCTCACATTAATAAAATGCATTCAGAAAGGAAATGGGATGCAGGCAGCAAATGAGAAAAGTGGGGATTATTAATATTCCCATTGCATATGTACAGCTACAACCCCCCATAGGCTCTTCTGACAGAACTGACAATAAAAGATTAATAACCATTACCAAAATAATGCTTTTGACTATGCAATTAATAACCCGTGAAAGACATGAGCGACTGTAATTTATCTGTTCTCTTCTAAAGATCTGATAAGGATGAGTGCTAAGCAAACACTCGCTTAAGGCTTCTAAGAAAAATCTTTCTGCCTGTCGCTGATGCTGAGCAGGAAAAGGAAAGCTTATGTAACTAATTAAAGAAAAAAAGGGGCCAGAGTGGTCAGATTCTTAGACAAAAGGCTAGCATGAAGAAATATTATGAGTAAATGTACAACTTAGCAGGAGTCAGCAGCAGAAAAACAAACTCTGCCACCTTTTTCCTACAGAAAGGTCTGGCAGCTGTTTTGGGTGTTGCACCATCATTCCACACCAGCATTACTCCAGTGGCCAGTCCTAATTACCTCATATCTGCTATGGACAGCAGCATAGATAGCTGGACTGTACAGATAGCGATAAGGCTCTTTTAGCAGGAAATCTCAAAGATGTTCTCTATTTTTGTTTCATTAGTCAGACATAAGTTCATTCATGAAAACGGCTTTATTTCACAGAAACCGTTTATAATAAAATTATACATGAATATAAAAACAAGTCTGGTAATAAGTTACTAAGAGTTGGTAAAGAAATAACTTCAAACTTTTCCAATGACTGTCAATTTCCTAATTGATTAGATATTTGATGTGATTTAGCTATGTCTTGTCTTCAGGCTGCAGGAAAACACTGCACAGAATCGGTTTGTGTAACAGATGTTTTTTAGGTCTCTGGTACCGAGACAAACAACTATGTTTAAAATTAGAAGCACTCAGTGCTTCTCCACTTCAAATCCAGATCCTCCCAAATATGATCACTTGTTATTTATTCCAATCCTGAGATTTATCAATAGCCATCCAGACAGGCAAAGCAATGTGAGAAATATGTGAAGAAATAAGTGATGTACGCGGCCACACTGCAGCCTCTCGTCTGTCTCACTCACATTAACAAGCACCACAAACGTTACCTTTCAAGCCATTTTAGGCTCGACCGCAACATATGTAAGAATTTCATGTCGGATGGACAACTGTTCACTGTTGTTCCGTGCCATTGTTGGGGGTAATTTTTTCTGCTATTACATTAAGAGTCTGCTTATGCTCTACTCTCTACCCATGTCAGAGATCTTATCAAGTAAAGCTCTACTTTTTTTTTTACAGGTAATTTAAAGTTTTCCTTTTCTTTTCAAACAGCCAAGAACTGCAAGTCCTTCCAGATTTCTATAACATTCTCCAGAATATAGTGCGAGTCTGTTACTTTCTGCTTAGACATGCACACAAATGTCACACCGCTGCAATGACAGAGGGTCTACTTCCAGTATTTGTCCAGATTTGTTTAAGTGTGAACTGAAACATTAAACTGAGCAGCTCTATTTTTCTGTTTTAGTATTTCATCAATGCTACCTACCACACTGTTGACTGTTTATTTTTATTTATACCTAATGGAAGACAAAGACTACAAGCAGATTTGTATTTATGTGATATTGGCTGCAGACCACTGAAGAGAGAAGGTTCAAACAAGTACAGTTGTTAATAAAAACTTTGTGATTACACTTTTTTACCAAATATTAATATAATATTAATTTTACAAATATTGTAGCATGTGCATTGGTGGAGTAATTTAAGGACTGATTAAAAACCAAAGGGAAGGTGTTGTCTCTTTAGTACATCTGAGTATAAAATACACCAACTATGAACAGAATGAATCAACCAAACAGTGTGGATAGAAAAACTGATACGAACTGATAGAAGTTGATAATAAATCAATAGTGATTCCGTCATTTTGCAGTCTGAGTTTACATACCTGCAGTTCTCCATGGTAAGGACTTCTCTGATGAGCTGTGTGAGGAAACAATAGAAAATAGTGAATAGATGTACCGGTAAACAAAAAAACAAGCATGTATTAAAAAAAAAACTTCAGTAGCTCATGTAGTCTGTTGTTAATCTTTTTATAACAATGATGTAGATTATAATAACTGTCTGAGACAAAACTAGTGAATTTGTTTCTGTTGTCTATGTTTATAGTAATCTGATGTTGTTTTTGGTGTTTTGTTTGATTGACCAAAAAAAATAAATAATGCAGAAATGTAAGCTGTGTGTCACAATCAGCTAGGTCAACAGCTCGTGGATGGAGTGCAACCTTATGGGACCTGAACTGATTACAGACAAATGAGATAACCATCCAAAACATACCAAAAGTAATCATGCTGCACGCTGACACACAGCTCAGAGTCCTGATATAACCCTGACATGCATGCCACTGCCTATTGCATACAGAGAGGATCACACAGCAGTCAGTTCCATAGAAATAAAGCAGGAGAATAATGGTCCAGTATGAGAGTGGATACTAGCTGAATTAGTTATTCAGAGAATACCAAACAGAAAAAACAACAACAAAAAAAACAAAACAATAAGAATCTAGTGGCTGTGGGTACAGCCCAAATAACACATGCCACATGACCACCAGCTCATACTTAAATACAAGGTTTCTGCTGAATGTGAAACCAGTGCACATGGGACAAAAAACTTTAAAAAAGCCTAAATTATTTTCATTTTAAATATTTTTTAACTAGCTAAATCAACCTTTTGGTTCTCATTATACTTTCAGGACAACAAATTTCCTGCCTTTATGCTTAAGAATGTCACCACTTAAACTGTATTTACATTTACATATGTAAAATCTAATAACAAAGAAGCAGAACTGAAAAAAGTTTTTTTTTTTTTTTTTGCCATTTTGTTTTAATGGAGGGTGTTATGCATTGCACTAAAACACAATTCTTAGCAAAAGGAGAAATGTGAAGCACACAAGGTCAATATAATATGAGCATCCTAGCAACTATCAAACAATTTAAAATAATCACAACCTACTTTTAGGATAGGAAAAAAGCTATTCACTTAGCCCTGGCTTTTGTTTGTTTTTTATGTTGGCAGTTTTAACAGAAAAATAAAACAAACCATGGCACTCAGAAATATGGGATTAAATCTCTTCTACTCTCCATTTACTTTCTATCAAACATCCAGTCACTGCTATCATTTTGTTTTAAATGCGAGGTGACATTACTTGAGCTTTCAGAAGCTCACCTCAGAATTTTAATGAGCATGCAGGCAATTAAAAGAGGAAGTTGGTGAAGTTGTGCTTCACTGAGCCACAGCAGATGGAGTAAAAGAATGGCTACCATGATGATGCTGATGAGTCTGTGTGTTGCATGTTGACCAGCAAAGTGAGAAAAGGCCCCGTTAGTGATGGTAAAACTGTCACTGCTGATACATAACAGGCCTAACTCCCGTTTTATTTTCCATAAACCACTTCAGCTAGTCCAGGTTGGAGGTAGACTCTTTTACAAGTTTTGCTGGTGGTCAAGTTAGACGATCATCCCCTTTATGCTTGTAGAAACCAAGGTAATGGTCAGCACTAGAGGAGTCATGAAATGTAATGGCTCTCAGAAGCCTTATGTTGTCACCTCTGTTGTTGTCCTGCAGAGCTATTGAGCCAGTCAGTGTGACTTCTGGTTTAAAAGCTGATCACCATTCAAACACAAACATCCTGTGACAACCATTTCGTTTGTCCCTCGCTTGCTTTAAAAAAGCTGTGTAAATGGCATGACATGTTTTTTTCATGGAGCCTTAGCAGGTGGTCCTGCTGCCCTGGTGGGGAAAGTGTCAGTGTTTACATTTTCTTGACAAATGTGTTGATTACCTGGTTGGAGCAACTTGGTTTGAAACAATACAAATAAAATCTAAAATGCAATATTACAGTAGGATTGTGAAAGAAATGCTTACTAGAGATTTTTGACTATTCATCTATTATTCAAGCACAATATCAGATAAATGATGATGAAAATCAGACCAATAACTTTTATTTGTGCCAGTCTTGTCCCAGTAAATCAAGACAATGAGCTGAAGACTACAAAACATACAGTCTTAAAGAACAACCGATTTATTTAATATGGGCCATATCTGAATGATTAAAGGACAATAAAAATAGAGCAAATGTTACTTTTAAAATATGACCACTCATGTGGGTGGATACATGGGATTTGGCACCCAAATCAGTACCACCTAAAAAGGATATGAGTGTAAGCAGTCTGGCATGTGTATATTTCCAGTTATTCCATGTACCTTTTTGGCAGCGCTTAAAGCTGCTGCAAAGACGCTCTCCAAAATTGGACACTTGCTCATTGGTGGTGTTAGCTGCTAGCATTAGGTGGGTGATTTTTACAAGTATGCAGGCTAAAGTGACAGAATGGACTGTCTAAGGGCATATGGCTTGTTATGATCAGAAAGCTATAAAATACCATAAAGAGCCATTACAAGCTACAAAAGTAGCTTGAATCCACAAATATCTTGAATGCATTTCAGGTTTTTTGTGGGTGAATGCAGATCAAACTCCAACAGGCAAAAAGCCCTTTCTTTTCCTTAAAAAAAGAACAAATGAGTGATATTTCAGAGAAACTAGTTTACCTGAGTATTGTGTTTGTGTGTGTAGTTTAGTTTCATCCAATTCAGCTACATCTGCCATCAGCCTTGTACCACATTGTTCAGATACAGTACTGAGATGGGTCAAGATGTTGGCCGCATGTTTTTTAAAGTGCTCATGCCATCACCATGATTGCAAATAAAATCTGCACCAATGTTTGGCTAATTATTATTATTATTATTCCCAAAATGCACAACTAATGATTAAATATACTTCTGAAAATGTCTGTCATATAACTAAATATCCCTAAACAACATACTACTTGCTTATAAAATGAAACATGTTGCATGTTTCACATGAATGCATCATAATAAAAATGTGTTATTAAAGTTTCTTTGTAAAGAGCAGTGGTGCAAAGAGCCAAATTTAGTCTATTTTCATATGTATGAAGAAAAAAAAAACACAAAGCCCTTTTATTGCACACAAAAATAAGACGTAAAGCATTTTGATACCGAGCCTTTGAAGCCCACAGGGTCATTTTATGTGAAATTGAGTTTCACAAATGAGCCTGATATGTTCGAGCTACAGCAGGCAGTACAAAGTATATGGCGACTGAGTTGTAATGATCAGACAGTCTGCTGTCTTATCTAACACGGGAATTCAAGAGCAAAATTATTGAAAGCGGTTCTTCATACAAGTCACTGTTATGCATGTTCTCAAACCTGGATACGTTATCATTGATATACATATGTATTAGCTACATTATGCCTGAAAGGACCAACACACATCTAAATTGCAAATTGATGCAACGGTGATACATTATAATGCATGTTTATTTCAAAATAACAGGACAGGAAGAAAGTTTAGACAAACAGCCCAATCACATTTGAGAAAACTGAGCTGCTCTTCATAAATCTATAAAACCATAAGGCTCCATACACTATGGAATATGGACACTGCTGTGAAAAAGAGGGAAAGCCATGTGTTGGATTGTGGCTTATTGAGTGTGTGTATGTGCATCTTCTCATTACCTGCTGCTACCAGCGCCTGGCGACTCGGCCCCAAGTCTGCATCTTTCCAGCTGATTGGCCACAATCTGCCTCTCCACTTCCAGCTCCCTGGTTAGCCGCTCAAACTGAAGCTCCTGCACACGGGCACAACAAAAACAGAAAGATGAAATCAAAGGTTGAATGAATGTGTTCTCAGAGCCGTACGGAAGTGTACTGACAAATATGACAAATGTGAAGTCGATATAGGGGACAGGGTAGCTACTGACTACCTGCTCCAACATAATTATGCATGGCAGTGAAATGTAGGTTAATGATGGCACAATGTAGAAATTTACATTACATTTACAAAGCGGTCTTCTAAACTTACACAGACGTTTAAGTGGCTTATATGGTATTGCCATATATCAAACCCACACAGAGTAATAAGCACCACTTCAGTGGTTGATATTTAGCCTTCCTGACACCGCTCCTATGGGAGTTGGGGTGAAATCAGCATTTGACTAATTATCTAGCCTGAACAAGGCCATTACTTGCACAGCTCTTTCGCTCCAAGCACTGCATCATGGCACTCATAACACACACAAGGTCTTTACATAGAAAAATTAAGGCACAAACATACACACTTTTTCCATTTGCGTTCCTTAGAAATATCTTTTTATTTAACAACAGTACTGATATGTCAGCATTAAGAGTATCGGATTTTTTGTTGCAGATAGACCTTACTCACCATGACTCACTGCACAGATGGGAAGCTCCTCTCCTTGCTATCCTTAGCTGTCCCATGTAATGACCATTACCATGGTCAATTACATTCAAAGCCAGCTGCATATGCGCAGAGAGAGACATACCCACACATGAATTGCCTATCAACATCTTTTGTGTGACCTGTCTGAGGAAATTTAGTCACTGCATTACCGAGACCAGCCTACTTTTCACACGTCTCTTGTGCTCCCTGGGGCAGCACAGAAATTTCACTCCACATTGTAGACATGCTCCGCTCACCCCTCCTCCAAAGTACTACTTTATACCCTCGGCTGCTCACCTCTCCTCTACTTCAGCTGAGGATATGTGAAGCCTGACTGCAGTGTGAGTGAGCTGCGAGAGGAAAAACTGCTACACTCTGTTTCCTTCATGTGGTGGCATTCTTAATGCAGCTGGGATACCTGTGTGCTGCCACAAGACATATTATTTATATGTCAATTAACATGCACAGATGTGAAATTTTTACAGTGCAAAAAATAGAAAAGAGGTTGGGGGTAGCATAGCAGGAGGAGAAAATAAAAATCAACATACACCACGGGTAAGACAGAGCAGCAAACAGCTGGGCTTCAGAAAGCGTTCCTGGCCAATGGCAACTAGATAAAAAGATTATTAATAATTATTACACTTATATTTAATTAGTTTAATTTTACTAAATAAATTCAGCCAGCATATGTATGACTTTACTCATCCAATTAGGTTTTCTGTTTGAGAGCCACTTGCAAATGTTCAAGTAAAAATATATTTCACCTGAAAATCAAGCTTAGCTGTATTTTGTCTGTCAAGATCATCATAATAATATTATAGACCAAGGGAGCGCTAATGGGAAGAGGGCAATCTTTATGGAGCAGATTTATTAGCGTAGACATTGTCAATTCAAACTCATTTTTACTTTCCTTGAGACAGATGGAATTCAGATTTAGTCATCAAAAAACAAAATTATTAAGAAAATCTTTAATGTTTTTGTTTTCTTGCTGTCAAAGGAAAAGCCACATTTGAAAGCTTTCTCTCAATAACGTTTTCTGTTCTTTCAGGAGAGGAACAGACAAATGTAGAAATATTTTTTCCCTTTTCTTTTTTTTACTACCCTGTAACATGGTTCTTTGCAAAATGTTAATTGAACTTCAGCTTGTTAGGATATTTTCTATGATGCACGGCCATTGTCTGCATGTTGGGGCTTCAGTCTTAAACTAGTTCTTCATCAGGGCTTTCTTTGTATCCAGACTATCTCCAGCAGATTTTGATTTTTTACATGGACCATTTCCTCCAGGTGTCCCAAATATAACATAAAGCAAGATTATGGTATCAAAAGGCATCAGTATCTCACAAACAACTAAATGAGTAGCATCCCAGAATGAGTGTAATTGCTCACAAGTATGTGCATGTGTTTCCTTATATCCCCATTAGCTGCTGACCTTTTAGAGATGCTGCTGTTCACAACGTCTTGCCAAAATCATTGACTGAACTACGACATGGTCCTTAATTAAAACCATAAACATGCTGTGAGTGTGTGTGTATGATCAGATGTGCATGCAGACTTTTCAATTGGCTGTTTAATTTTTGTTTGTTGAGTTTTGAGGTTTTAAGAAGTTCTGATTTGGTTCTTCCAAACAAATTCTTGGAACTTCTGTGATTGTGTTGTAATGTGGCGAGCTTCCCACATAAAATACCAAATTCAAAGTTCTTTGAGTTCATTTCAACTTCTTAATAGTTTTACATAGGGCTGTGCTACCATTTCCTACTGCTTAAACTTGTAGTCAAACTGTCCTGGTTTAAATGTATCACTATGTGCTATCCCTATCAGTAATGAAGGTTATTTTTTTAATCAAGTTTGGCTGTTTTACAATTGAATACCATTTTCTTAAGGTAAATAATGTTATTGCATTTATATCCACATCCTCTTTAACACAGACTGGGTCCCCTGATAAATCAGAAAGTCTGACAATTAAGTGTAGAAAGTTCTAAATCTTCCCCCTACAGAAAGAAAAAAAAGCAGTATTTCATCATCAGTTTAATCATTAAGCTCTGATAAGAATCCCACTTACACACTAGTTTACAACACACTAAAATTCACAACGGGGTCAACTTGCATGAATATCCTCTTCCATCAGAGTTAGATGTGGGGCAAACTTTGCCTGGCTTTGGTGAACTTGTGTTACAATAAAGACTGTAAATAAATCATACTGACATTTAAATGTCATAAGAGCCAATGCAGTGAACTGAAGCCTCTGTCAGCATCAAGGACTGTGACAACTATTGTCCAACATCAGCTGAGCATATGGCCAAGTAGACACCAATGATATGTGTATGTGCTGTCAGACGGTGGCATAGGTGATGACATGGTAATGACTAGTCACAAAATAATTAATATGATACATTTTTAGAAAAAGAAAGATGAAGACTTAGGCATGGAGCAATGAATGAAGGTGACAGCATAGTCTGCCACATATGCATAGAGAAGGGTTATCTCATCCAAACAGTCTCACTGTCTCCTGATTTAGGTCTGCAAATCACTGTCGCACGAGTGCCACCAGTGTACAGAAACAAGAACATCAGGTGACATTGACAACAGAAGGAATTTTCCATGCAGTCAGAAAGAGTACATTTCAACACGGCCATACACACACCTATATACTGTAATATAAATATTCTTGCATGTGTGAGGCTCATTGAAGTTATGCACATCTTATGCCTGTTTGTATTATATTGTACCAGATGCCTTTTGAACATATAGTGTGAGATTCACCACAAGGCATAATTAAGACAGGGATTTCAGAGATTGCCCGTTCCTCCAAATGTCACTGTTCTTGGCCAGCCATTTTTTGTGTTCTTTCTTCCAAGCTCATAATCCAACTGATCCGTGGCACCGAGTCATTCTCTGCTGTCTAGCCAGTGCTCCTTCAGTGGCACATTTCTTATTATTATTACTGGTTGTCAAAATCAAAAGAGAAACTATTACTCCTTTCCTAATACTTCATACAAAGTGGCTGGCCCTCAGTCCCTCTGAAATGCTCTATGATCTTGATAGCGCACAACAGAGTGAGACATCTGCTGCAGCCATAAGGCTGATTTCAAGAGCTTCTTCCACTCTGTAGCAGACAGGCATTCTGCCTGCCAGCCGGTCTGCCTCAATCCTTCCATTTTCATGCCACAGCACAGCAACAGGAATTTATCTAAGTGTTCCACAAGGAGCTGTGTCCTTTAGGACTTTTCTCCTGGATGATAAATTAGCTCCTCTCCCCTTCTAAGCTGTAGGGTTGCTGTAATTTTTTTTTGCAGTTGTGGTACACTGCTATGTAGAGTATACACTATATATAACAATAGCAGAAACTTAAGAGAAAGAACCAAGACTCAGGTTGCTCTATATTTCCAGCTCCATAGACAGGAAGGTTTTCAATACAACCTTTAAGACATGTCATGTTTAATAGTCTTTCTAGTAGACCGAGGAGTACATCAGTCCCTCTTTGATATCACATACTCGGTCTCTCTGTGGCAGAGGAGGGTTTCAAAGACTCTTATAAACACATTTCAACAGGCTTCTTTACTCATTAAGGCCATAATCAATATGGATTCAATATATGTTTTATAATTCACTTCTGATAACACGACTTTGTGCTAAAATGAGGGTCTTACAATAAAAAAGAGGAGAATCACAGCTATAGGCAGGGTTCACATAAGCTATGGAGGGAGTATGGAGTAAATTGTCCAAGTTTTGTCTCCATTATGGACAGGGATATATCTGTTTAGACTAATGAGCCATCAACTCAGGCCAAGCACAGTAATAATGACCATTAAAATGCTTGTCCAACAGGTGTGGCCCCAGCCTTGGTTGGAACCAGACACAGTATAGACAGAAAAGGGAGGGACAATGGGTTACAGGCTTTCCAGTACCAATAAGGCCCCAACAGCCTTTATTTGCTATTACAATGAGCCTGTTAGGCCTGATCCACCAGTAGTTCTAGAGCTGAATCAGATCCTGTCCCCTTGTGTTTTTTGACAGCCCCTAAAGAAACAGATGACACATGGCTGCAGATCGAGCTACAAATGCATACACATCCATGTCATCACTATGGGCCCTGCTGACAACACAAGACCCATCTGCAGTGCCTGAAGTGACTCCAGTCCACTGCTGCTTCAGCACATGGGCTGTGGTTCAGCATACAGAGAAGAGACTTTTGTGCATATAAACCTCAAAATGTCACTCAGCTACAACTGTAACATACTTTGATTTACTTTTTTTTTTGTGGTACTGTATTTAATGTAAACACATAAAGCGCATAGAGATTCTGGAATTAACAGTAAAACAATTTTATTATAGGAACATTTTGCAATATTACCAGAACATGCAGTAAGATTATTTTGCAGATGTATTCTGGGCCTAAACTGTTCTTCAGAAAGACAAGCTGTGAGCTTTAGAAGTCTTCTAGTATTGTTGTATGGAAATTTAAGAAAGTATTATGGAAGTTTCATAAAATGGTAATTTACATTATGGTCCTGCATAGACTAGCCAAGAAATAACCAGATCAACAACAAGATCAACAAGAATATCAAAGTATGAGCCCTGTTGTATGCCACAACTGAGTAAAACCACTGAGGAGAAAAATAATTTCAAATGACAGAAAAAGCAAGTGTAGTAAGCTAAGAAAAGGATTCATTCCAACCCAGGTTGATATGATATGAGTAGAATTTTATAGCCAACAGTATTATAACACTTCTATGCTTCTTTAGCTAGCCTAGTGGGAACAATTTCCAGAGTAGAGAAGGAGGACATTATACAAGAACATGTACATTCATTCTGAAAGGTAAATTTTTTAGTTTAAAAAGTTGGAAAGTTAACATGAGGATTAAAATTCTGGAAAAAATCCCGGTGAATTTCAGTTGATCAGTGTTGAACAGATCACGTCCCAACAGAGCCAGTAAAATAGAAAAGAGTCATTTTCAAGCATTTTTTCAGGAAAGAAATGACAGAAAAAGTCAATAGTTGATCCAAATGTTAGCTGGCACAAATGTAGAATGAAAGCTAACTAATGATGTACAAATGTATTTAGCATAAATTGTACAGATAACTTTCCAGCTTAACTAAAGAATTGAACAGAAATTTGTTTGTTCATTAAGTGGCAATGAGGCCTGACAGCTCTGCACCCTCACTGCAGTGATGCAAATGCAATCCAACAAGGAACCGCCTCTGCTGCACAGTAGGAGAGTGACAGTAGAGGTTAAAGAATTTCTGCAGCAAGAGGGACAGAAAAACAGGCCTAAGGCAGGAATGAAGTGAAGACGCATCAGAGCAGGCTGTAAGAGCAAACTTGGATGAACTACCATAAACTGCCAGTCACCTTGTTATACTAAAAAACTGTCTTCATTGGCATAGACAGCACATTAATAATGACTACATTGTAGAGACAAAGACAGAGAAAGAGTAAGAGACATTTAAAACACAGTAAAGTGGCCTGAAGAGGAGAGAGTGTACAGCTGCAGGCAGCGCTAGGTCAATTACAGAATACAAATTGCTTCAATGTACACCGCTTTTATAAAGTTAAGCTGATATTGTGACAGAAGTCCACAAATATTAATGTGAAACATAATTCACTCTTAAATAATGGTTGGTGAAGTTCGCTGTGGTGGGTTTGTAACTTAACTTTTTAAGCGTTTCATAAAAGGAAACTTACAAAGTTTCCAAAAGATTAGGGGCAGGATACTGAACCCAATGATTCTCCTAATCCGTTTTGATCAGTGATCCCAGTACGCATAACTACGATCTCTGTTAAGATCCAAAGTGATCGAGCTGAAAGATCCATAGGAACATGAAACACAAATATTAAAAGGAAGTTCCAGTTTAGCTTGTCAATTAAATTGCTGTTTAAAATTGACGCTCAGGGTAAATGCTATTTAAAGAGCTGTCACTTCCACTGGAAAGTGCCGTACCCTCCACATGCCACATAGAAGAATGACAACAGAAGAAAGACTGTCAGTAACAAAAATTACATGAGGGGGAGGCTGACAGAGAAATTGTGGCCGTATTCATGAACATGTCAGCAGCCACTTCAAAATCTGTTTTTCCTTTGTTGTTGCCGACTAGATTTGTTCCCATTTGGCCAACTAATTTACCAGTCTTGGCCCAATTGCTGCACAAACCTTATCTTACATTTACCAAACATCTTTAGACTACACAGGCGGTCGGACTTCGGGTTTGGACAAACGAAAGGAGCACACCTCTGAAGTTTTTTAAATAACTTTACTTTCATTTCTTAAGTCTTAAATATAAATTTCAAGTGGAAGAAGCAATTAGCTTATTTCAAGCATTATAAATGTGTAAAGTATGTGACACCTGATTGCTTCGTAAAGGCTTTGCTTATTCCAGCAGCACCTGGTTTTACTTGAATTCACAACAATGCATAATACCAATGTACAATGTAACATGTAGAAGCACTAATTAAAACATGACTGGCCAAGGCACAAATGAAACCACATCTCAGTAAAGGTGGGCGTGGTTTTCTTCTCATGAACATGCACAACCTGGAGACGACAACCAATCACCCACCCCCTCCAGGACGTCACTAAAAAATATCTACCGTTAAATAAAAAAACTCTACGCCATGTCCATCAGATGAAAAGATCTCTCTCAAGGCTGTGCTGCTAAATTAAAGCATAACACTGATGCTTTTAGTGATCTTTAACTGTAAACCGTTAAAGTAATTCATTACATTTTAAAATCCGATATCTTCTTTTCATCATCTGATCCCACCTTTTAATGGGACATGCTTTTCTTCTTTTCATGCAGCTAAAAGCTGTTGAACTTCAATAAAAGGTTTTATGAGACACTGCTGATGAGAACACCAAACAATAAGGGCTGGAAAGTCTGAGAAACTTACAAAAGGCAATCTGTTTGTCCTCCAAGAGCAAAAAGCATAAATCCTGCAGCAGTGCAGTCACACGGCTAGAGCAACCCACGGAGACCAGGCAACATACAATTCCACAGAGGGGGGGATCAATAGTGTTGTGTCAGACAAAAAGAGCAGGGCTCTGGGCCATAATGAGAGCGTGCGATCTCCGGACTGTCAATCCAGAGGTTGATGCAGTGAACAAAGACCAGCTTGACTTATTTCAGGTTCAGTCGTTTGGAAAAAATGATCTGAGAGAGGACAAAGGATCATCCATGCACCTGACTGGTGATTTCCAAATCCACGTCTTTGAAAGCAAGAAAACCCAACAGCCTTAAAGGAGAACTTCGCTTTTTTTTAACCTGGGGTCTATTGTCATCTTTCCTTCCATACATGTGAGTGATGTAGAAATGAGATAGCAAGATA
>JBAMHV010000013.1:14017951-14034299 GCA_037177535.1 Pseudomugil gertrudae
TTCTACATCACTCACATGTATGGAAGGAAAGATGACAATAGACCCCAGGTTAAAAAAAAGCGAAGTTCTCCTTTAAGCAAGATTAAATAAAGGTGATAAAATTTGTTGTCCATGAATTCTTAATATTGGAATTGCTTTACCATGTAAACACAAGGAAAAATACTTTAATACGGATTAATTCAATTCTGAATAACTGATTCCAAATTAAAAGGTTTATGTAACTGTGGCCAATAAAGGTTTAATAGTGTAGTGAATAGGTATAAAACAAATCACCAGGGGCAAAAAGCCTTTAAAAAGGATTATGAGCTAATGAAACTATGCCTGACAACACCTGGCACTTATTAACAGATGGCTACTGGAACAGCAGGAGGAAGAAAACTTGTCAGAACGAGAACTGATAAGTGAAGAAAAGTCTAAGATCGATCAGTAAAGAAATTCGCATGAAATCATAGTACATTTGTAATCCAAAACAATACTGGAGTGGCTTTAAACAAAACAGATTTGATATAAATGGTCCAAACAAAGCCTGTATAAAAATTTTGAGAACATCTGTGGAAAAAGTGAACATTCCCACTTTAAATGGTTCACAGAGTTTGATGAGATTAAAGAAAAAGGGGATAAACTGCTTAGACCCTGGTGTGTTAGGCCTGTTGAGAACTACCGAACATGGGTTAAAGATGCAATTGCTGCTAAAGGAGCAGCTGCTTCTACAAAGTACTACATGAAAGGTCTGAACGTGTAAAAGGCAAATTTCAAATGAAGATTTGTAACAAAGCTATACGATGTCAGTTAAAGTCAATGTGAATTGTTAGGTAGAAAGGAAAAGTCCATTCTATACTGAAATGGTTACAGTAAACCTGACTAAACATACACAATGGTTTTGGCGCAGAAGTAGTAAGCTCTTACTGGGAATCCTTATTTTAGAAATTCATCAAAAAAATAGTGATGCTCAATGAGCCCTTGTTAATTTCTCATTTCCGATATTTCTTACTTTTCCCTCTTCAGGAGATAAATTGGCTCAGCTGGGCACCTACCGAGGCGATTTAAGTCTCACCCATTAGACTCATTATCTACTGGTGAGGAAGATTTGTCTTCTGGAAACCAAGTGACTGACGGTCATTACAGATACAGTATAAAGATGTGCTGAGACATTGTAGCACATTAGTGTGAGCTTAAAAAGTAAATAATCTCTGAGAAAAAGATGATAAATATATGTCCTTAATACAATGCAAAAGAGCTAAAAATCTATGGAGAAAACTCTGCTGAGGGCTAAAACTTGCAGCTGTTTTTTTTTTTTGGTCAAGATTATGAATGTCAAGATTACAGTGAGAGTGGGTGGTAAGGATTTAGAAAGTAGATGCATGTTCTTGCATTTTACAGATTTTTCTTCAGACATTTTATGTTTTTTTTACTGGTCTCTTCGGTTGGTGAGGAGAAAGCACTTCACAGCTACTGTGTCATTAAAAGATTAAGTTATGTGCAGTCTGGCTAGTGTTGTAAAAACTAAAACTAAGATAACATTTTTAAAAACTAATATTTAGATACTAATTAATACTCCAATGTAGTATACAGCTAGATAGTAATAACAGGTAATAATTCCTAAATTTTACTTTTGCATCGGTCAGTGTTGCTGCCTCTAACCATTTCGAAAACATTTACCCCACCTACAGCAGCAACCTGCTGGACCCATTGTTTACACAAGAGATGCACTTTCAACATGCTAGCAGAAAAACAAAAAAGCTTTTGTTGGTAGAAACTCTGGAAAGTATGATTGTTGCTTGGACTTTGATTGCATCACCTGAGTTGTATGTTGACATGACTCTAAACAGAACCATATTACCCATTAAAGTGGACCATGGTTGGTTTAAAGCACATCAAATTGTCACTCTGGATTTAATGCAGAGCTTATATACAGAAATTTCAGGGGTATGCAAGTTTCTGTTTAAACAGAATATGAATATCAAATTTCCTCTGCCCAGCATAATTGTCAGCATAAGTTACGTTTGTGTCTGGTTCTGACTATGCTCCTATCTCTGTGATTCACCATTACCTGATTACACAATGCGCTTGTATTTTCTGACACTTTTTATATTAAATAAAGTTGTGGTCCAGCAACATTGAAGACTGGGAAGTCTTATTGTCCAAAGCTCAGATTGAAAGAAGGAACCAACAGCCGGCCCAAAGCAACCACACTCAACCCCACCTACCAGTAATAATGGATACAAACACATGGAAAATGGATGGATGAATGTTCCTGTCTGATATATTGTGTAAACATTTTACTCAGGCTTCTTCAAAAAAGAAATTGAAAGTACTGTTTTAATTAAATGTTGATCATATTTGCTAGTTTTTTTACTTGATCTGTTCAAGTATTGTGACAGGAAATGGGCTTTATAAATATATAAAGTTTGAAGTATTGTGAAGAAAAAGACACTTTTCTTAAAAAGTACACCAAGTACTAGTTGAAGTTTCTTTTGTTTTGTGTTTTAAACTCTACAGTTAGCAGTTAGAAAAAATGGCTATATGAGTGTATAGAGCTTTGGAAAAAGGATTTATTCACACTTGATATTTTTCATCGTGTATTTTATTATGTTATTTGTGTGGTGCTCTAACTTTGCTTTATCAAAAAAAAGTGTTTTGCTCCTCTCTGTTGTATTGGTAATTTCAATAATTTTAGTATCACAACACGGCTAAGTATGGGATAGGAATACTAGTTGGTTACCGCTACACTATTTTAAAAAAGACCCCCTTGCTCTCAGAGCCACACTGTCACCCCATGACACACAGCTCATCAATGGGGACTAATTTGCATGATGTGGTATGGGAAAGCTTTGCTTGGACAGAAAAAAGGGTATTTTTACTAATCTATCAACAGCTACAACATTCCCCAAAGACCCACAGTAATTAATTGCTTTTTTTTCTTCAATCCATGTATTGACTTTCCTGATAAAAAATAAATAAATGTAGTTCCATTGAATTTAACCCAAACCATCATGATGAACAATAACCTATATGTTTAGGCAAAGATACAAAAATATTTTTTTGCATGAGCTAAAGTAAAACCTTTACAGCAGCAGCATTGAGTTCTCATGTTCTGAAATGGTTTCTGAAATCCTCTACTCACGTCCAAATCAGTCCTAACACAATGGCCACGTTTACATGTTTTAATTCCACTGCAATTCCAAATAAAAGTTCAATCGTCAGTAAAGAGATTAAAAAAAACAATCATGTAAACATATACTGTACTTCTGCATGAAAATGACAATTCAGAATTAAACTTAATACAAAAGTAAGTGGCTGGTTTACTCAATTTAAATCTAAATAGATTAGTTATGCTATAATGTAAATGTTTATTCTTCTTTAAGTTAATTCTGGTCGTTTTGTGCGTGTTCCTCACCATATGTCATCGCAACATACACAGTTTTCTGCCTCCCATCTCAGGTACTCTATATTCTTTCTCTTTCTCAGCTTCTGTCACGTAGTATGCTCCTGTCGAGTTGGTACTTCAAAGATATCATCAAAATTCAAGCAAAAAAAGTAATCATTGTTGTTTTTTATGGTATAACCAAAAAAAAAAAAGAACGTGTACTTTGTTTAATTCCGGTATACATAAACATGTCAAGTCCACCTTCTGTCTAATCAGAAACCTTCATAATTCCTAGATCTGAAGCAGAATTAAAAGGCAAATGAACGTACGTGTTTTCATGTAAACCTCAATTCAGAAAAAACATTTCCATGTAAACTCAAAGAAGAGTACTTTAATTTGAAATGATTTTATTCATAATTATTCATCCCAAATGAAAAATCATCATGCAACCGTAGCCACTGTTAGGAAGTGCTGAAGCCCTGACAAAGCAGCTGCTCTGAGTTGACGTTAAAATGTGGCTAACACATTGTAGTATACTATAAAAACCTTTGAAGGAAGATGTTTTTGTCACCCCACCTGGTGAACTTAACACTTTTATAATGCAGTTAAGGAAATTGTACAAAAAAGGAGACATTGAACAATATTTTTACATTCAACAATCAAAATGCACTACTATATTTACAGTACACAACAAACAGCAAAAGAATTTCTCCTTTGCAAAGCTGAACCAGCCTCACTTATATGCACAATCACTCGATCAATGATTACCTCGAGTAAGCCAAAGAGAATAGCTTAGCCTTCTTAAAACAGACACATACCTGCCATTCTGTTGGTTTAGGATTAAAAAGGGTTAGACGTATGAGGCTGTGTGAAGTGGCAACAACAGTCCAATAGCATCTACACCTTTTCCAACGAGGAGAGGCAAAGGAAATCATTCAGAAGCTGCACCCATGCCTGCTTTACACATTGAACCTCACCCCCACAAATGTTGCAATAATCTGAGGTCTATGCAAGTATGTGTCCACAGGGCAGGGCATGTCCCTGATTAAAGGCAGGAAGCACAGTCATCTTATAATATCACCCATTACTCACACAAGCATCTTTCAATATGTGTGATACATTTACGGTAAGCACTAAACTGTCCCGAGCTACACTTAAGTTTGCAAAGAGGACTTTCAAACTGCACAACCAAGTAAACCATGTTTGACTTTGCTGCAGCAAAAACCCAACTCCATCTTCCTGTGAACAAATTCAGAAAGAGTTCATTCACCTTCAAAGTCGTTTCCTTACAACAATTCCCCAACTAATTGGGAGCAGAGAGGCTTAACTGAAGTCTCATCATCTGTTTCTAACGTGTCATCCCCAGTAATATGTAGTGACAGTACGGGACATAAATTATTCTGATTGCATGCAAATCCCCTAAATAGAATCAGAGCTTGTGCCAGATAGACCATGATTCATCCTGTCACACATTGTTAGACAAATACATTTAACACCTTAACGCCTTTCTACATAAAATTACAATGCAAACATGAGATCTAGAGCAATATGCTGCCCACAAAGGTTGCATGGCAATATGTTGTCTCACAAGCTTTGTCTTTTACGAAAGTCAATTATAGATATTCATCCTACAATAGCAAGTGTTCCAAAAGATGGATTTTACTTCAAATGTGATCATGGTTTGGGATACGGATTATTTAATCTCATTAAGCATTTTGGCAAAAATGTGTTGCATGTTTTTTAGACCATATACACTGTGTTGTATTAAACATTTCCTGCCAAGAGGAGTGAATTTGATGACCATATAATGTCAGGTGGTTGTCAAATTTAATTATCATGCCAAGATTTTATGATGTGCTCAACAAGAATAGCAGGACTATATGGAAACAAATGCAAGTGTTTTATAATGTAAACAGTGTGTATTTGATTTTAAAAGAGAAAAAATCTATTCTTGGTTCATTAATAAAAAAACCACAGACAGCTATAACATCCATCTTCTTCATAAAGATGATTACTGTGTAATTCTTGTAACTAATTGGCAGAAAAGGAAAGAGTGGCTTCTTTTTACTTCAATTTGCATTTGTTTGTTCTCAGGGACACAGCTTAAATTGCTGATCTCTTTCATTTTTTTGACAACAATTATCAGGTCAAATCCAGGGTATTTGATATTAAAGCAAAATCTGAAAAGACAAAAAAAATTATTCCACTTACAAATACAACCATTTAAAGACATACAAAACAAGTTTAATCAGCATTATCAAATCACCTTCTCTTGCTTACTTTCAATATCCTGTCTGCCCAACTTTCATATGAAACAAGACACCTGTGATGTGACTAAACACACACACACACACAAAATCAATGTAGCTGTTCGACCAGAATGAGCAGAAAATGGTTAATAAAGACTGACTGGCTATGACAGTTTATCATCTGTAGTGTATTGAATAAAATATGAAAATAAAATGAGACAATTTATAGATATTGCCCCTAAATAATTCATATATTTCAGATAATTTAGTTTGTAGCAATCTTCATTACCTGTACTTTCCCTTTGGTACCACAAACGCAACATAATATCTTCTTTGCCTCTCTTATTAAAATGACTAAATGCAACAAGGATCTATGAGAAAAATCAGGATATCACATAAAAGCTAAATTCCAGTTACCATCCACCATTTAATGAACTATTTCTGTTTTAAAAAGAACAGCAATATGGCATAAAGTGAGAATTTAATGACGTAAAAGTCTGTTCTGTGACAACACTGAGGTTGTGCACAAGAAAGTAAAGAATACGCTTATTATATAACGTCAGGACAGCAAGAAGATTAAACTAATCAAAGAAGCAAAAACATGCAGATGCAAAGAGATTTAAGGGAAAGAGATCAATTTGAAGCACCAGTTTGACTTTCTGCCTGATAGAAATTGAAAAACAATGGTTTTGGATTGCTGCCAAAGTAGCTCTCTTTCTCATCACAAAGGACACTAATATGCCGATATAGCCAAAATGTGTTGCTAAATAGTTCGACAGTATTCCGATATCTGCTGTCTTCACAGTCAGATAACTGAATATCAGTAAATGTTGTGTCAACGTCTCTTTGCTTTGTCTGCCAAAGTAAGGCAGGGCATAGAGTGTGCAATGTACATTAATAATCACTGTAAGGTTCTCCATCTTTTTGGTTGGAGCAGGAAGGATCGTTACAGAAGGTCTTTCAAAGATTTTTGCATTACTAACTTTTCTTGTTTCCAATTTACAATTTAGAAGTAAACTGTGAACATTTTGGTCTTCGTTTCAATCAACAGATGATGCTTTCATATAATTGAGGAAGTATCTGGGTGCAATTTAGATGCTGTTAAAATTTGCTTGACTCCTAACAAGCAGAATTAGCAGGTGGGTAGGTCGGTATCAGTTCCATTTTTAGTGGAAGGAAGCATTTGGAATTTTACACTGTTCAGTGGAAGCAAAAGTGAGACAAGACTCAGTGCTAAAAACACTAAATTCATGTCAAGCATTTTCAGAAACCACAAATGTCTTGCCTCACATAATTTTATAGTTGAAAAAAGGAAACAAAAAAAAAAAAAAGAAAAACAACAACAATAAAGTCCGGCTGCCAATGAACAGATATTGCTCCAGGTTTCCAAATTTCCAATTAATTTTACATGTACATAAAAAAAATCCTCTGCCTTTACGGCAGATTTACACTTAGACAAACTTACACTTGAGTTGTACAAAAGATATAAATCTGAAAGTAGGGGAAAGCTTACTCTGAGATATTCTACTACTACAGAAATAAAGCTTGACATGGCCTAGATACCCCCTTATAGATTCATAAAATGTCTCTTTGGTATATTGGTACATGCATTCATCATGTAGCATATAAGTATCAACTTCTTTCTGCAAAAAGAAGAGTGTTAGCAATGGAATAAGAATATTCAAGAATATTTTTCCTCCCATGGAGTATGACATAATTTATTGAAGAACGTGTGATTGTAGAGATGGAAAAGCTACTTACTTATGCTACTAATTGTATCACCTATATTATTTGCTCTATTGTGATTAGTTGCCTTCTTTAAGACGGCAATAAACTTGGGACAGAAATCTATGCCATTGTACTAAATCAGGAATCAATCCATTTTAATAAAACAATCACTGTGAGGCAAACCATTGAATGGTTAGCACAATCACGCCCTTATGGGGTTGTGGTTTTAGTCTTATTCTGTGTGAACATTGCAGGTGTCTCCCATTGTTAAAAGAAAAAAACATGTTAGATTAGTTTAGTGATTTTAAACTGCCCTTAGAGCACAGTGTGTGTGTGGTTATGGCTCTCCGTGTGACCTTGTCTAGAGTGTATGCCTCTTGCCCGATAACAACTGTGAGCCTCCAGTTCCCATGTGACCCTGAGGTAGGTATAAAAAAGTCCAAAAATGTTTTAAACTATACTAACCTCTCAATACTGTATTGAAATCTTAAAGAACAGTTAAGTGTAATGTGATGTAAGTAATGCAAGACAACAACAAATTATTCAGATGGACGGAATAAATTCCTTTGTGCGGGTACATTGACTTCTGAAGGCTGGTGTACTTTAAAAATAACAAAACAACTAAACTAAATAAATTTCACTTTAAATATAATATAGTAATGGCATCAATATGCTCAAAATGCTGTGTGCTACATTATAAAATCTCAAATAATGTACATGCATCTGAGAGGGAATGTCCATCCAAATATCAACTGAACCCTGCAGTGGAGAGTTCACTTTTAGATAGCAGAAAACAGCCTGTGCTGAGATAAGAACGTAGATTTTGAGACTGGAAGCATAGTGGACATAGTTTCTGTAGTAACACATCAGCAACCTGACCACACAGTAAATAGGTAAAGAGGTCCAGAGCAGCAGAGTTCCTACTTGACTTTTTGCCAAGTGGACTCTTTACTTTATGTCCTTTTCTAGCTTTCTCTCCTCAGGGTCACTGTCTAACACTAATATTAACTAAATGTGAAAATTAATAAACAATAAACACTTAACAGACATGGAACAATTAAAAAAAAATAAGTATTCTTTATATTTTCTCATTCATGATTGCTCAGTTAAATAAGGCCTCTTCAACAAAAAAAGTTGTCTTAAGGCTACATATTTCCTCACCACGCCGTCTCTGTATTGGGTTAAGCCCACAGAGAAGGAAAAGATACACCAAGTTTTTATACAGTATAGCAAACATTTGTTTCTCTAATCTAGAGCTAAATGTAAAGCTTAGACATCCATAAAATGTCATTTAAATGTCATATGCTTGAACTGTATTCATTTGTTCATTTCCAGTGTTAACAATTCCATTTTTAACAAGTAATTTGACTTTGTTGCAGTCTTATAAATGCCTCGACATTTAAGAAATTAATCTTTCATGCAAACTGGTGAGGCAGTCTTATACTGAAGATTGTTCAGTTTTTCGTTGTAGTCAGGATAACTATCACAACCCTCATAGCCAGTACAAGAACACTGGGGACTAAATACAGCAAGCCAGTGTACAAAAGTAGCACTTTGGAATTACCCCTGATCCCACTAAAGGGCTAAACATAGAAAGACACAGTTTATTTGTGGTGTATGCTGAAAGGATAAGACAATTAAATTGAGGCAACTGAGATTTAATTAATTAAAAGTGGAAATCAACAAATTGTTTAAGTTATTTCTCAGACTGATGCCAAATATCTGCTAGTTATTGTTAAGACAGGGTTTACAGGTTTCTATATGAAAAGTGAAATAGTTTTCTAAACTTATGCTAGCTTTAAAGCATCATTTTCTAGATGATCATGTTTTCTATCTGCTGCTGCAGAAATTAAAAGTGCACATATTTTAACAAGAAGTTAAGTTTAACAAAAACAAATGTTTAATTATTTACGGCAATGTGCAGTTTAGCTGAAAAGTCCACTCTTCCGCTTCATTTGTTACTCAGGATCATGATATGTCTTCGTGACTACAGTGCTAACTGTAATATTTCTCCGGGTTGCCTTTTTCTTATGACAAGCACCTCACTGGGATGGACTTACACCAGTCCTTTTTTTACCAAGAGAAAAGAGAGCGTTTGGTTGTGGTGATCATGTGGGTAGTATTTTGAAATATTTAACAAGGTATTACATAGTCTGTTGAAGTAACTCTGTAGCCAGATCGAAAGAATGTTTTAGCAATGAGCTTGCAAAGAGTCTCCTGCACGATCGCTGCTGGAAGCAAGAGGCAGCGGTGAAGCTCTGTCTCTCCACCACTGCTGTCAACATCAACACAGAGGAAAGCTTGTCCCTCAGACTCAGCATGTCGGGCCAATGGAGGGCTGTTTTACTGGACAAAATTCTATTGTGCTCCTAATCTCTAAAAGTGCTGACATGCTTTGTGTACTGTATTATCTTTAGCTGTTTGGGATCCAACCAGAGCATGAAATCTGGAACTCTTTCTATCTACATATCCAGTTAGATCAACAATGAGCCAACAGCAGCGCATGTCAAGGCTTATCCAAAAATGCCAAAGCAAGGCTGGATGCATCATATACATGAATCAATGGTCTTTTTAATTTGATTTCATTTAGCTATTACTTTCCAACATATTATTTGAGAGTATTCAGAGCACAGGAGCTAAAAACATAAAATACTTTTGCATACTATCACCATGCTGAATGGTCTGTAAAATAGTTTTAGGTGTTTCTTGAGGATATATGATGGATAAAACAACTTCACTTTGGAAATCCCCATTTTTCTAGATGTGGTTTTTGCTGAGAGAGACAGGAGGGAAAAAAGACGAACTCTTCTCAGACCAAACCATGAAGGGAGATGGAAACAAACGATGCAGAGTTAATTTGATGGCAGAAAGATTTCTGAACCAAATGACGAAAAGTGTTTACTCAGTTGGCTGCTTCTCTTCTGGATTATGTTTCGTTATATAGAATTTACAAAACAGCTGAGACAAAAAAGAATAAATGCATAACCTTTAAGCATCAGTCACATTTTAATTACATAGTAAATGTGGTTTCAAATTTCACAATCAATCTTAACTTCTGTTTTAAGCATGAAAGGTACATTTTAATGCAATAATGTAAAAGAAAAACAAAAAGTTCAGACTGCTATTAAATGAAAACTTGATTTTTGGGAGCAAAAATGAGCTGAGCTGCACACATGAATGCTGACCAAGTTAATACTTTCTGTGGAAAGATTTCGATACTTTAGCACTTATCTAAATAGATGAAAGTGGAGATAGAAAAGAAAATAACGGTTTTGTTTCCAGCTTACAAGCTTTGTGGCAGATACTGAAACTACTTTCCCTTTCTCAAAAATTGGAAGGGATTGAGGGGGTGGTTACTTTTTGATCACAGAAGAAAAAAAGCAAATCTGACACGCAATGTGGGGGTAAGAGATTACGGCTTGATGTTGGGCGAGAATTAAGGGGTAGACTAGCACGCAGAGTGGATGCCTGCCAAAGAGTACAAAACTATTCAGCTGGTGTCAGTATCTATTAAAAAGAACTCACCATGAAGTCTGGGTCAAACAATTACAGAATCACCTTTGGTGTTGTTTAGGGTCTCTGTGTACAGCAACACAAAGTTGTTTTTATACTGTTTTTGAAACAAAAACATGTACAAACATCTACTAAATAACTAATAAAATGTTGGAAACACATATCACACTTTCATACACAGGCATATAATAATGTGAACTGGCTCCAACTCTGAACTGCTAAAATCTACAGGCAAAAAGTGCTTTTAAAAAAATTAAGAGGTGGAGGGTTGACTTCTCGAATTAAAACCCCATTGTTGTTTCAACTCCACACAAAACCAGCCTCAATAGTTGTCAGCTGTGTGCCTGTGGATGTGTAGTACAGTAATGTGAATCACGAGGGGAATCACCCATTGAGTGTTTGTGCATGCATGTGTGTGTGTGTGTGTGTTAGAAGAAGAGGGCATAAGAGTTAACGTACCATATAAACGTTCACTGTTAATTAGCTTAAATGATATTAACTTACATAGTGGTAACAGCAGCTATTCATTCGGATGGATAACCTGTCCTTTCCTGCACAATAGCAGGAATAAACTGAAGCACTGCTCATTTTCAATGCAATAACCATGCTGTTAATCTATTTCTTTCTTTTCTCTCTTTTCATTTGTGTGGCGCTACAGAATAAAACATCATAATTTGATAAGACACCTTAACATTATGACAAAAAGGGTCTGGAAAATCATTTAAATAAATTTTCTTTGCTATTCCACCCAAATATTCCAAAATAAAATTTTTACAAGAATGATATGACTAATCTTAATTTCAACAATTCCAACATTTTACTTTAAAAATTGTGGATTAGGGGTATTGAGGCCTTTAACAGCTGAAAATCCAAGAAAATGTCACCAAGACAATGACTCGTTTCCTTTTGTTATATACCTTTGAAAAAAAAAACAGATTGCCTGTTGCAGTGCTGTGCGTTTTCTTTTTTTTACTAAATGAATAATAATGGCAATAAATGCTCATTAAAATTCAATTGGTGAAATTTAAGTAGTGAGGAGCCTTGCAATAAGTGGTCTGTAAAAGCAATATATGCAAAAAAGTGTTTTGGAAAAAGCACTAACTGCAAACTGTCAACCACAAAATGGTGTGGAAAGAGTAATGGAAAATGGATTGACATTTCTGATAGTTTACAACCATTTTTATGCAAATGGAAATTCTAATGGGTATGTAAAAGTAATGCAGTTAATGGCAGATAATTTGTAATTTGTCAGAAAAACTTAAAACTTCAGGTAACGTTCATCACAATAAAACTGATTGATGCTTCTTAAAACTGATTATATTTAGATAGTGAAGTATTTAGAATTACATTCCTCAGATGGGCCTGTGGTAACCATTTATTCAAGCTATAAGATAAGGTTAAGACATAGCAATTGTTTTAGGATGCACACATAAACTTATTACAGTGGTTTCAAAATCAAACAGTTCATATTGCTTGCGAACTCTAATGAATATCATTCAATTAGGCATATTCTAAGTCTATATTGTAAAAGAATATCAACATTTATGTACCTGGGCAGCACAGGAACAATAAATAATTGATATATTGCAATTATCTAAAGTGCCATGTCATTTTGATAAATATGATAGTCTCCATAAACAATAAAAACACCTGGATTAAACGAATATAAATGTTATATTTTCTTGACTATTTTTGTTCTCCCTACTAATTGAAATAGGAGCATCTCATAGTGCTTCCCTTTTCTGTTATTGTTTAAGGGTACATGCAAGAAGATTTAGGTAAATATGGGTTTACACGATGGGCTGAGGTCATGAATGGCAAGAATTGCGCAAGAAAATGTGTTTATACACATAATACTCATCTTGTGCATTTCTCCCACATAAAACCTCTTAAGAAAAATACAATTTAGCTAGTTTTTCATTGGTTCTTCACTCGTATCTTTATAATAAACAGCTTATAACTGACTTCAAAAGTGGTGGAAAACCCAAAGAGAAAGAGCCAGATATTTTGCGTGACAAAAATCTCATAATCGTGACAACCCACGCGTGAAGCAATGGGTTTGAAACAATTGAACACTCCAGTATGCTCAGAGAATTTTAAACTAAAATGCAATAAATCAACCAACCACAGCGTGGTTGTGAAAACAACTACAAAAAGTCTATACGCAGGTTTGACTTGCACAGTGCAGAGCAATGGGACCGAATCCCCATTAACAGAAACGCCCCTGCTTTAAATGCAGATTAGGGTAATTAAATATGGCGCAGTTTAGCGGCGAACGTGGGAGTAAAAGGTAAGCCAATCTTGTGAGGGCACAGTTAGGATCTCCGCCCCTTGCCGACCTCACATTCCAGAGATTCCCACACTCTAAGCTCACCTGCCTTTTCCTTCACCACTTAGCGGCACGTTTTCAAAGGCATTATCAGAGTAAAGTGAGTTTTCAAAGGCAACTAAAGCAGAAACAGTTTCTGTGGCTTCGTGCTATCCAGCTAAGTTTTCACTACTGCAGTCAAGAACAGCGCGAGTGTCCCTCAAAGGTGAGCGTTGTCTTCGATGAATCGGTCACAAGAAGAAGATTAGCGTAGAATTAGATTCTTCCCCGCTGTGAAAAAGCCGAAAGGAGCTTGTCTTGTGTCGCACGCGCACGGAAAAGCTACCACTTTCTTTTCAGAGTGAATAAAAGACTTTCTGAGTTCAGGCAGCGGTCCGTCCTCTCCTGCCGCGCGCACAGATGCTCCCTTTTTTCCCTTCATTTTCCCCAGAAATTTCCAGTTACTGAAGCGACGAAAGAAAAGCACTTACATACCTGGGGAGGATTGTTGTTGCGCTGGCTGAGCTGTGGCTCGGGTCTATATAGGAATATGTAACTTCATCTGTAAAGTCCAGTCGTTTACTCCCATACATGTGGAAGAACGAAACTCATGCCCATAGCCGAGGGAAGAAGACGACCCCTTCGCTGCTCTTAGCAGTAGTCCCAGGCAAAGCGAGCGTGCATGACGTCAATGGGTCTGAAGAAAAGCAACATTTACTCCTGATTGGTTATGGATCGCAGATGGGGCGGGCCAGAGGAGGGCTGTGCGGTTGAATTGACCAATGGTAGAGGAGATAACAGTTACCGTGGTGACCAATTTTATCAACCTATATACATTGAGAGGAGCGAACACACGGTAAGCTAGGCGGCTTTGTAAGTGTTCATTTTTATTAACATATGAAGTAATTTATGCTAGAGGACGGTGTTGCATATCATTTATAACGGAACTCTCCATAACAAACCGTTAGACAATCTTACATTTGTCTGGTTTCAGAAATTAACAGATTAAACAGATGCTTTGCTGGAAATCCAAGAAACTGCCTCCAAGTGGATTTCTCCTTTTTAATGTATATTTGCTTCAAAACAAAATGCACCCTTTGTTCTGTTGTTCTGGATGTTGTTCTGAAGTATAATATGTGACATACTGTACCATAAAACAAGTGATTGGTAGTATTCAATTATTATAAAAGAATGGGTTCCAACACATCACAGTAACCTCAAATGTGGGAAATAAATAAACATGACACATCTGTTGGTTTCTACCTGTGTTATGCAAATTAAACAACTGAAAAGATCATGTAAACTTACTGCAGAGACTTTATAAAATTATAGATTTTAATTATATGCTGTATACTAAGCAAACCAAATATGCCAATACAATAAATAAATTATTAACAACTGCACAAGTAAATCTAATCTAATAAATAATACAAATGATCTTGATAAAAAATCTAATAAATCTAAACAACCGCAATATGATTTAATGTTTTTACCACAGCTTGTTTTCATGTAATTAATATTACTGTACATGTCAATTTGTATTGATTTGTGAAAATGAAAGAATCTTTTATGTCCATATAGCATGTACAGACAGCTAAATTGTGATGAGTGGAAGGGCTCTACACATGTTCAACACACGCAGCAGAGCAGAAGATGCAGGTAAGCCACTGGAAAATTGCTCTGAGATATTGCTGAATTGTGACATTGTGACCTGCTGAACACTTGAGCAGACTTGACCCAGAGCCCTCATGCTAAATTCTCCAGGTGCTGTCATGTCTCTGATGTTTTTGTCAGCTATTCTTGTGTTTATTCACCTGCCACCTCAAGCCACAGCTGAAGTACTTAAAAAAAGAAGAAGAAAATGTCTGATGCTATTAGTTTGCTTTCTGCTACCTTATCCTTTCTTTTCCATATTTTTGGAAACACACATTTAATTAATTATAGCTCATTAGTACTGTACCTCTTTCTTTACCATTGTTAACTGTTTTACTGTAGTCTGCATGAATACTTTTTTCAGACCTTAAATTTCCTTTTGTCTATGCAGAAAAACTGACACAGCGAATGAAAAATGGTCCTCGAAGTTTGAAGGCCAAGTCGACTGACTATGAAAGACTGCAAGCAATTATTGATGCCAAACGCCTGCAGTCTGATCTAATTGGACAACAGGTAAAAGTTGACCATTGGGATCATCCAAGCTTTGAAAATGGTCATACTTAAATGAAATCAATTCCTTTTACATTTAATAACAAGGTGATGCAGTGCCAGATAAGGAGAATGTGCAGCAACATTACTCATTATCCTCCATAGGGAGAGCATGAACTGACAAAAAACCCAGCTTGATGAGAGACTATAATACGGTATGTCTCCATTTGTAGTAAATAGTGGATTTTACTACCTTTTCTCCTTTTTTTTTATATATTCCACACACTATAAGGGGATTTAATTCCACAAGGAAAAGGCATTTCTCAACATTTATAATTCATCCAACAGCATGAAACAGAGTAGTAATGGCATTACTGTAGAGAATAGCTGTGGAATATCTTTTTAGCTGCCTGTGGTTTTTAGAAAAAACCATTTGAAGTTCTTAGTTATATTACTCTGAGCAGAACAAATAATTAAGCTGTTAGTCCTGTTTCATTTTAATTGGTGAACCACGTCAAAAGCTTTTTAGCATCACTGCAGTTGCCCATGGCACCTTCCACCACGGCTCTCTGTATAACCTAGATAAGAAACTATATGTTTACGTTTAGCCGCCCTGCTGAAAGACACGCTTTTGAGCATCTCTTTGTTGATGTGAAAGAAGGTAAATAAATCACTGTAAGTAGCCTTAGGCAGAGGATAATTTTTACTTTCAAGGAAAGGACAGACAGCATTTTAAGAAACTAAACCCTGTTTTATACTGTACATGCTTTTTAACAAAATGTCTTTGTGTTTGTGGGAACATTACAGGCTCTTTGAGTTTTTATAATTAAGTTTTTAAAAATTGAACGTATCAGGATAAAACAGTAATGAAACTTCAATATGATGTTTGCAAGAGGAATAATGTTACCTTAGGAAAGTGTCACATGTGTGACGTCTTTTCTCTGTGGTGTTTTGAAATGAAATGAAAATACTTTATTGATCCCAGAGGGAAATTTGAATTGTAGTAGTTTTTTAAATACAAAAAATAGTTAATGAAGGGTC
>JBAMHV010000013.1:14034399-14046429 GCA_037177535.1 Pseudomugil gertrudae
TCTTTCTTTTCAACTCCGTTGGGATTTGAAGTGTTATTTCAGTGATAAACTTGAATTTGGAGAGCATTATCAGTAAAACCCTAGTGGTAAACAAGTCTCGTTGCCATGGAGACTCTAATAATAAATCTTGAAATAGCAGAGAGACTCGTGTAGCACAACTTCTGCCAGCGCAAAAAGTCTTCTTGAACGACCCAAACTGAAGCTGATGTTTTAGAAAAAGACGTATATATTACAAAAATTAGTTACAAAAACAGTTAACACAGAGCGACTACTGTTTGCTGCCACCTAGCAGCACATTTCAGAATAATTAGATTTGGAAAGTTGGAACGTTTTAGCAGCCTGTCTGAATAAAAGTGCATGAAAGTGTGCATGAGTCCTTGCCTCTGACATTACATACTGTAACAATGTTTGTTGCAATGTTTGGTGCAAGAATTATTGTAATTGTCATGAGTATGAGATTGCAAAGTGTTAATCTGCAGAGCGTAACCAAGGTTTAATAAAATGTCTAGTAACTTTTAGAAAACCTAAGCATGAGACATTAAAGGTTTGAGTTGGGTGTTTTCAGTGGTTAAACACAGCTGTGCATGGGGGGAAGTGGGGTATCTACACAAACTAATTTTTATGCTTTCCCATTTAAAAAAAATACATCAGGTTTTTTATACTATATATCGCAACCACCAACTCCCACAATTTCTTTGAAATTGTCCCACGCGCAGCTTTCTCTGCTTGGAAGACTAACTGCTCTGATTGGTCAGATTATGCCATGCAATTGGGGTGTTCTAGGTCTGGTCTTTGTTTAAATTGTGTGTCAAATATGTAAATTGAAAGGCATCAAGCAATTAACACACATATCCACTTGATTATTTTCATTTTCAACTTCTGGTTGTTACAGATGGGTGTGTGAGACTCACACAAATACAGTCAAGCAAATTAAGACAAGACAAAATGACTTTGCAGAAAAGTAAAGTAAAAATCTTCATTGCTGGGTAAAAAAACATCTGTTGCATGTCCCTTGCAAACTTAATTGATGTGTTGAAGCAATTAACTTTTTCTTTTCTGATGTGCATTTCAGTTATAGGAAAACTATTTTCTCCTTCTGTGCAATACACCTTGTTCTATAGGTTCAGAAGACTCGCTGTGCATCCATGGCAACCAAGGAGAGGTCCTTATTACGGCAGCACAGACAGGTGTGGAGCAGAAAGGGCCCCGAGCTGCAAAAGGCTGAGTAAGAGCCCGCAATTGCTGCCTGTTGTCATGTACTGCAGTTTTCTGAATCCGCTACACACATGCAGCTGCTCTACTTCAGCCTCTATTGTCCCCAGAAAGGAACCTGGATGAAAAAACACTGTAAAGGGGAAAGCCAAAATTATGCTTAAGAAGAAAAATGCATCAGAAGAGAAAATTGAGCAGATTTTTCTGCTGCGAGTGACACTGAATTGGGATAGAAGTGAGGAGAAGTGGGAGGTTAAACCTGTGTGAGGACGTATGAATTGAGTCTGTTCCTTTATGTGATGAGGCAGAAGTGTGGGATCAGGGCCCAGCAGTGACATGGCTTGTGAAGTGAGAAGGACATCACTAGCTCATGGGTGCAGCTTGTTTGGCTGTGTAATGACTATGTCTAAGCCACCCAAGGTTAATGATGTACACAAGCACAAGTTTCAGTAATGAGCCTAGTCATAAATTTGTGCCACTGCTTGCAACACTCCACACATATATCTTGTTCAGTGCAGGATTCAAAAGTTGTGTTGTTACAAAGGAAAACAGAAGGTCAGGCATTCTAATATTTTGTTGTACTATCTTTAGTTTTGCTTACACATTCACTGGGTTGTTTCATTAAACGTCTGCAGTGTCACAAGCTGGTGTTGCATTCATTTGTGATGCTCTTACATTAACTATTAAATATATCCTCGAGTTTTTCTGTTGTTTTTTGTCAATTTAATTCCTGCAAACATTTTTTAATGATTGCCATGATTATCCATCACACTTCTTCCTGGTTTCCCAGGAATGGTTCCCCATCATCTTTCCCGTTTTTATTAATGTGTTGGAAGGTTCTTATCCAGATGTTAGTAGTTTCTGCTATTTTCTTGTCTGTGCTTGATGCATGCCAGTGCTTTCAATCTTCTTAAACAGACTAACATCTTTCCATGATTGCAGAATGTGTCTTTCCACATAAGAAATGAAAAGCTCCTCATTGCATCAGTTGGAGTTAAATAACTAGTTTCCAGCAGAAACATGTTCACCCATGCAGTAATTATTTAATAAAAAGCTTGTACCCACAAACTTAGCTAAACCTTTAGATAAAAGTTTTTTTTTCATTTAAACGTTTGTTTGTTTTCAATCAGTATCATTAACTTTATGTCTATTCATCTTTCTCCCTGTCTTCTTGCACAGGGAGCAGACTGAGGATGACCTCCATCATTTTTTGGAGCAGATGAAGCCCAACAGTGTAACAGACACTGCCATCTTTTCACTTCAAGAATATGGTAATCTGTATTAATCGTGTTGTTGTAATAATGCGCCCCACCACCCAGTCTCTTCTTTTATGAGTATTGTATTTTGTTGGGTTTAGAACTATCCCTTAGGGAGGAGAGGGAATCATTCAAGAAAGCCACTGTGGACCCTGTTTATCAGCTCAAGGATGACCTATGCTTCAGACTGGATGAAGTGCAACGTCAGCAGCTCGGTGAACATCCATCAAACTGGGAACAAGTAATACAACAGGTATCTGTGTGATACAGAGTAAATATTTCACTGACTGTCCACTGTTGTAGCCTGAGGAAGTGGCTCAAGATCAGCCTAATTTGCCAAAAACTACCTGGTAAAATTTTGACATTGCTTCAAATAAAGTTTGATGTGCATAAATTTAAATGCACCTGTTAGAAAAATCTACTTTTGAGAATATTAATTTGCATTTGGAAACTTCATGGTTATCATCGGAGTTCATTGTCAGTAGTTTATCTGGTCAGTACACTGAAAGAAACAGTGAAGCTTAACTACACATGAGGTGCTGTATGCATGCTTTATGCACCATACAGTCAGCCCTGCACTGATAATAGAAATATTAACACACTTTTTTCACACAGCAGTTTAGCCTATGCACAAAATAAATCTTGTTTGTCGGCTGTTTGCAGTCTCTAAGTCACCAGCTCTGCTGTTGGCTCTCAGCAGCTTCTTACTGGCTCTAAAGATGAATGGTGGGATTAGAGAGTTAGCCACGGTCTTTAAGACAGACCATATTTGGAATGAAGCGTTTGCAAGACACTTTATCGGCTTCGTGTAGCTCACTTCTTTCCCATACTTGCTCTCCTCTTCTTTTCTTGACCCATCTGATTGCCCACACACAAACAAGGCTACTTTGACTCTGCTGGTTAGTCTTTTCACATCTTTTTCCTATTTTCCTTATTATTCAGTTCCTTTTCTTTAGAGAATCAGTTGCTATGTGATTATGTTTCCATATCTGGTTGCTTTAAATGAAAACTGAAATGCTTAAAAAAGACACAAAATTGACTCCTACTTTAGAGAAAGGAATCATTAGCTTCAGAACGTGAAACTTGCTAAGTGTTTCTGGCTATTGTGCAGAGTTTGAATAATTACTCCTGAGCTGAAATGGTGAGAACTATAACATTCACTTAGGCATTATAATCAATTTCACTTCCTGATATAATAAACCTTATAATTATCTACTTTCCATTTCGGCTCTGTGCATTTGCCTTGCTGCTTATAAACCCAACGTGTGTAATAGTACTGTGATTGATTGAATATCAAAATAAAAAACCCTATAGAGAATAGAAAACAATGAGAGCACACAACAAAAAAATTGGTCTGCAAGAGTTATTAAAGTTGTCCTTGGACTCTCTTTGTGTCTCTGATATACCCCGCCACCGTAGAGGTGTCAGAGAACATCTGCAGGTGTCAAATCACAGATTTGATCTGAAAATCTGAGGATGTAGAGAGTCACAGGAAATGGAGACAGGCTAGTCCTCCTGTGGTACTTCTGTGTTGCTGATCACCAGACACGTAGCTTCCCAGCCACTCATACTGAACCCTATCTAACAGACAGTCAGCAACCAACGATAAAGTGCTGGCACCCATCCTTAACATATTCTCATCCTGCAGAGGAGGCTGGGTGGTATTAAAGGTGCTGTAAAGATTAGCTGCAATCAGGGCCTGCAGCCTTAGTGACTGTCATCCGACAGTTCTCATAGTTATATGGGAGAGTTGTAGTGGTCATAGCTGTGGAGGTTAGAGTTGGGCCTGATCCAAAGTGCTCCAAAGTTTCTAAACACATTGATGATGTAATTATACTGAAGATAGTTAAAGAATCAGTTGTGTGTTCCAAAGTATCTGTGTAAGTCCCTCCTGCATCAGCCATCTTGGAAAACATGCAGTTACTGTGTACTTGCCCTTTACTGAATCAAGCAAGTGAGTAAAGCGCATGTTTGCAAAAATATTCAATTGCAACAATTTCATCAGTGGTCTGCAAATATTAGGATATAGGTGAAATTACATAACCGTCATTGTGAGTTATGGCCCAGGTTCCTGTAGACTGCATAAATTCAACCTATATGGTCCTTGTTTTTCTACTAGATCAGCTTTGTAAAAGACCAGCAAGAGGACATAATCACAAAGCTTCATGCAGAGTTCCTGAACACTGAAAAGGACATCATAGGTCTTGATTTGGAGGTATGTTTAGCAGTCTGTTTTTTTATGTCATACCTATCTTTGTTCTTCAGTAAAAAATCTCTTCCAAAACTTTATGTTTATCTTTTTTCTTGGGCTTGTGAGGTGATTGCTGCATTGTGTTACCAGAGCAAATAAAAAGATCATTATATTATATGCAGGTAAATACAAAGGCACCCACAGGCTATTGTAAGGACATTTTACATCCGTTTAAGGAGTGAAAAGAAATACATTTGTCAAAAGTACATTTTCTTTGATAATTCAAGAGAAAATCACATTCAGGCTTGATTCAACTTTGTTGTTACACATTTCACTTTCATAATTACACGTGTGTGTTGCGTCCACACTATTTAGTGGATTCCTTACTGGGTGTAGTCTCACCACCAAATTATTTATCTGTAAAAGTTGCTTCTTCTGTTTCTACATGCAGTGTTTAATTTGACCTCTCTTTTTTTTTTCCTTTCACACTTAACTGAACCGCTCCAAGATGCTGTCCGCTTATCAGGCTACCTAATAAATTGTCATATTGTCCTTTGTAGAAATATTTTACTACTGCTTCAGATACTTTGCTGAACTCCGACAATATTCCAGCGGAGGTTTTGGATGCGGACTGTCCTTACCCAGAGTTGAAACGCTGTCTGATCCAGGCTTTCCAGTCGTTGCCAGAGAAGTACCAGCACAGGCTGCAGAGTCTACAGGAGCAACTGCAAAAAACAGATAGGTACACCTGAATATGGTGGCTTTCTTTCGTTATTCCACATGCTCACATTGATCCAATAAGAGATGTTTTGTTTATTTCTCCATTTATTTTTGTCTGTCTGTTTTATGATTACATGTTAAAGTAGAATAGAATTAGATTTAGATTCATATAGGCACATTCATCTCATTCTTGAGCTGGCTGTTGATTAAGAGAAGTATCTCTCACCATGAGGTTGATTAAATAAAACTTTGATCGTTTAATTTTTTTAAAAGGCAACCTGGTGAAATTACATAATGCCAAGTTTTTCCTTATCCATCATTTATAGTTTTATTTCTGATCACATTTTTTTTGTGTTTGTTTAATCGTAGGTTCTGTGGCTGGTACCCAGATGACCATCAACTCTTCCAGTTCACAGTGTCTCTGTACACTCACGACACACCTGACCACAGAGAACTATGTAGGGACATGCTGTTGAGACTGTTTCCTGACAGGACAAGACTGGAGCTGGTCAGTACTTTGGCAAAAGCAAAGGTTAACGTATTTAGCTGCTTATTAAATGGAGCAAACAGTTTATCAAACAGGAGTGATGCAGTCATTAGAGGTCACTGGGATACACAGATACAAATAAGTCTTGGTTAAAAACATTGTGCATACACACCAAAGCATATAGATCGAGAAAGAATTGACTATTACTACATAGGAAGAAAGTGCTAAATTAGATTATAAGAAATGCTGTTTTTATTATGTATGTCTGTGTTTTAAAGACGAGATGCAAATTTATATGTTTAATTTTTAAGTCTAGAGGTTTCCTACTTACATTTTAATGCTTAGAAAATAAATAAACAGACTGTTTTTGGATTTGAGCTTGTATGAGGCATGTGTCCCTCTTCGGCTGTATTTAATGACTTATTGATTAAGTGACACAATCATGACTGTGTAGTTCATGAGCAAAACAGTTCTTAGTTGGAACGTTGCTTTGTTGTCCAATCAAAGTCAACCCTAGAACAGAGGTCGCGTTTGAAGTTTGGCATTGCAACCAGAGTTTGATCTGCAGACCATTATATTGAGGTGGGTTTTGTGCTTTGCAGAGGAGTAAAACCTAGCTCAGAGTAAGTGGATCCTTTCATAAAATTTTCTTTACTTTTTATGAATGTTCTGCACACAAACACAAATGTTTGTGATCTCTTGCGAGCACATTCTGTTTCACACCAACTTATCTGAAAATAAATAAATGGATCCCCCATTCCCCTCTCAGATGTAGCCCTGCAGTGTGATTCCCCAACTCCCTGATCAATGAAGCTACCCTGAACCAAGCAGGCAGATAAGCCTGGACAATGATCCGCTCAGCATGCTGCAGGATGTGCTGTGTCACCCACTATGGACAATTCGCTCTTGCCACAGCCTAGCATCGCCATGACAACCGCCAGGCCCCATCTCCTCCTTAGCCCGCATCCAGAGACCTGTCGTCATATCAGTTCCAGCTGGGTGCTGCATTTAGAGCCGTGATCGTTCAGCCTCAGGGGAGTTGGGAGGAGAAGAGATGTCTTTCTCCACACTCTTCACTTTCTAAGAATTCGAGCTGATGTTGTTCTGATTCGACCTAATGCAACCATTAATCACATTTTAACTGGCTTGATAATTAGTGTGAGCTTAGATGTGTTTACTAAGACCCATCTGATTAAATGCACACATGTTGCCCTGCTATTAGTGTCTGAAGGGACAAAAAAACCTTAATTCGATGGTTTTTTGTTTTGTTGTTTTTTCCATTCCATTAAAGAAGCATATTCCCCCCCATCTGAAAATCCAGTAAGAAAATGAATTGTGACAGACAACAGTGGGACTTATGCAGACTTGATCACTGAACACAGTTTAATTTAGTTTAATTGGAATCAACATCTTAGAAGAAACTTTTTAATGTTTTATTCATTTGTTTATTCATTTCAGAGTATTGAAGGCATTTACTGCAGGAGTTCTAGCACCTTGCTCACCTGCCATTAAGTTTGCCTTGTGTGCAATCGTTCCAGGATGACTGAATCCGTTTCTCTCGCTTTGATGATTAATAATCAGCCACAGCATTCTTGCAGTTTTTCTTTGATTATTTATTTCTTTGATTGAGGCATCCTAAGCAGGGTGACACAGATGCAGGTATTTTTCAGGGATGATCATTTTGTTTGTTCTCTTATCCCCGAGATATGTAAAACAAATGATTTCTAGCTACAGTCTGTACAACCAATGCCTGCCGTTGCAATCAAAGTGCACATTACTGTCTCAGCAAAGGCAGATTGTGAACTTATTTTAAAAAATGTTTTTCCCTTCTGCTGACCTAAAGATGAACCAGGTTCATCTCCATCTCCACCCCCCAAGGTTTTTGAGGATGGAGATGGCATTCTGCTCGCTTTGAGTGGAGAACTCCCTCTGCTGGAAGGGGCATTTTTTGCCAATAATAATATAATAGGTTGAATGCCAGATCACCTGCAGGATTTCATTGTAATGTCCTCATAAAGCTCCATGGCAATGGGAGGAATAATTCATGACCCTTACAGTTTTTGACTCTGTCCTTCCATTTTTATTTTCCTCTTCTTTTCAATGCTAAGTGCTCATAAAGGAAGCACATTGCAGTGGGAATATGGAGCAGCTAAGCACTGTGACACTAGATGTGCACAACAGAGTCAGTGGATGGCTCTGCCCACTGTGTGTAATAGCTAAAGTATATGCATGAGCACAAAGGGATTGTATGATGTGTGCAAACGTGAACATGCGTGCACACTACTACTATGTTAACGCTTACTTGCCTTTAAAACACAAGAATGGTGAAGGACAGGACGAGAAGAAATAAAGAATTAGGGGTGGGTCTTCTTTTAAAGATGTGCATTAATAAACAGGATTTGCTAGACTGATCCTGGTGCAGGTCTGTCAGCATACTCATTTTCAATAAAACCAGTCGACCGTCTAATGCCTTCACACTGTCAGTTAGCCGCTAGTAGCCCATAGATGAATATCATTCCTTCTGTTCCAATGAGGCAGCCAAGTGGTGCAGTCTCTGAGAGCGCTGACACGATGATGAATAGCTATGAGCAGCCTTCACACAGAAAGGAACTGTTTTCCTTTAGGATATTTCACAGCCAGGAGAGACAGACCGTTTTATATATCAGCAGTTAGATCTGGCACAGAAGTGTCCCTGTGGTTCGACTGCCATTAATATAGACAGCGCATCATGCAGAATTGTTTGTGAAAATGTCCTTGGTGTATAAGACAGTAAAGTGAATTAGTTGTTCACAGTGTGTTTGCCATTTAATCTTCAGATTCTTGGTGAGACATTTCATCCAGTGCACACAGCTGATAAATTTTAGAAGTTAACACATTCAGTAAGGTCTTGGCTCTGCTCCACCCTCATTCTTCCAGGTGGAACATGATCGTTTGTGGGACTGGCAGCGCTTCACCCAGACACAGCTGAGAGTAGTGACCCAGCAGTTTCAGCGAGACCTGCACGAGCTGTTTGCCAGAGCCCTGGTCACACTGCAGGAAGCAAAACATGCCCACCAGGAGGAGCTGGAGCTCCACAGAGACCGCCAGCACCAGCAGGACGTCTGCCTGCAACTCAGAGAGAAAGTTAGTTGCTCACCTTCACGCTGAGAGTTGTCACATGTTGCCTCAGAAGCAAAACTCTAAGTGATTTACTGTCAATGGCTTTAAGGCACATGCTTATTAGTGTAGAGATAAATCAGGATATTCCCAGTGTGCAGCGTATGTCCCATTATGTTTGCTTCTCACATCCCTTTTGAACGATCAAGTTTAGATGGAATGTGTGTCAAGTGTGATGTGTGCTGTCTGACTGCCTACCCGTGTACTGTATACCTGCTGATGAGGATGTTTATTGTGGCTGGCTGCCTGACAGCATCTTTTCTTTAGCTGCCACTTGGGATGGGGCGGTGAATGCAAACAAGCTAATAAGGATGGTCTTTCAAACTCGATGTTGCTGTCTCTTAGGGGTGCTTGTTCACGCTGACATAACAAATCCGTGTGCTGTTGATATAAGGCTGGACATATTGAATTTGCCTATCTTGAGAGGGTTTCTTTTGAATGATGTCAAAGAAAAGACACCAGTGTTTGTGGCTGTGAAGCAGTGTGACTGAATTAATTTGGTCATTAGATTGCAGGTAAAGTTTTGAGCTTGTTTCCTTAACATCATTGCATCAGCTTTATGTCAAAGGCTATGGTTATTTATATTAAGTTGTAGTACAAAATACTTCAAAAACATCTCCATTATCTGCACAGTATCTGCATAGAAATGTTTCTTGCTGTTTTTGGTGTCTGTTGGTGCTATTTTTATATTCTTGGCAACAGCAATTGAGGGTAGTTTAGGTAATCCCACAGTGAAACTAATAGTATTAAATATATATGACATTAATAAAGGCCTATTTTCTTTTATATAGCTCTCTGACACAATAAAAAATTAAATAATTAAAGATGATTCTTGTGGATGCCATTTTTCCACATGCATGTCTTTGTTTGCATGGTGGATCTTACAGATTTGAGCTTGTGTGGAAGCTCAGAGGATTCCCCGTTTGCATCTAGTCGCTCTCGCCTTCGCCATTATCCTTTCCACACAGCAGCACAACGGCAAGACAAGATTGATTCTCCATCTGCTTCATCTGAGTCTATTGCAGTTTGGTTTATGCAGCTGCTTCAGCCAATCCAAGAAATCCTCCCAACTCTCCTCTGAGTCAATGCTATCGTGAAACAGCTTGTAATACAGGAAGACTTTGCAGAGTTTGGATGCAATATTGCTGGCAGGTATTGTACGCGCTAATATTCTCAGCTGGCTTACAAGACAGGTGTGCAACATCTTTCTAGGCTTCCTTTATACTTACCTGCTACATTCTCTAGTTACTCAAATAACCTTCATTTCATCTCCTATAGCCGTTCAGATGAGAGCATATAAAACATGTTTTTTCTGTGCTGCTCTGATTCTGACCTCATTTTCATGGAGCAAGGTGATGTACAGTCCTACCCAGACACTCTTCAGGGAACATTTTCAGTATGAGGAAATCTAAAGAAACTGATATCAGACTACTTTGTCCCACAGAAGCCTTCTGAGCAACAAAGATGAGCTACTTGATTTGTGTGTGAAAGCAGGTGACGTCACTGCTCTCATAACAGCTGTGATCACTATAGGATCTACAAACAGGCACTGGGACAAGTAAAATTAAATGGATGATTAAGATAAGTTTACATATGACATTGCTCGTTTGATTTTACTTTATCACTGCAAGACAGACTCCTCTTTTCAGCTCATCAGCCATTTGTTTTGCGCTTTTCTGCTTGCTGTAATTAGCTGGTATTGTTCTTGGCATTACTATTCATTTGAGCCTTTTATTCTGTCTTTGCTTTCATTCTACCCCCTCGCTTATATCTCGCCCCCAAGCCTCTGTGATGAGTGATTGTGTTTTCCACATGAGTGAATCAAGCCGAGGGGGATGACAGATTGTTGCAACATGTTCAGGTGGGAAAGCGATGAGCAGGTCAGCAGGACAAGCCATGCGACAGTCAAAAAGAAAATGGTTTTCATGCGACGGGAGACTTTATGACAAGAGCACATTAGTCTCCAGGGGTACTTTGTAAAATAAACAACATTGTTACAGATGAATTTATGGATGGATTATCTGTGTGCTTCTTCCATAGTAATCAGGATGCTCTCTAGGCAATATGTACACAGATCCCCTGGTAGGAGAGTCTCAGTAGTTTGAAACAGCGCGTGGGCAACACAGTGTTTCAGCTGACAACTCTCTGAGGAGTTAATTGCTCATATGTGTATAATCTTGTTCTCCGCAATATATCATACCTGTTACAGACCACATCAAATCCCAACCAGTGCCAGCTGGTGGATTGCAACAATTGTTGGATGGTCTCATATTTCTCATCTTACAACGCACATTAGATTTAGTGTCTTTTTTTCATTCTGACGGATCATTTATGATGTACAGCAGTGTCCCAGGAGAAATACTGCTATACATACGTATGTTGTTTGCTGCTGTGACTCGCAGCAGTGGTAAATTGTAGTACAGCATTAGTTTGTATATAATCCGCTTCACTCTTCTCTTATGTACGCAGGACTTTTCATTAAATGATCTGCAGTGAGACAGTTATGGTGAAAGCTGCAACAGTCCCTGGCAGAAAATGTTTAACTGTACAGTTATGCTAACAAAAGGCTAGGAGCAAGCTGCAGTGCACAGATAAAAACACTATCAATCTTTTGTCATTGTGACATCTCTGCAGTCTGTTTTTTGTGCTGTCATGAAAAAATGGATTCCCATTTCCATGTAAATCCACAGAAAATGAGTTTGCAGTGAAAAATAACCGTAAACAGTACATAATGATCATTTTATTCTCTTTGTATTCTCCAAGATGTCTCTTTATCAGTTTAAGCAATAAGTCATACAAATGTATTCACATGTAGTGCATCTTAGAAATTTCAGTGATGAACTAGATCTTTGCTGTTCTTGCAGAACAGCAGGGTGAATGCCTTTATGCTGGAATGGTTGAGCTGTAATGCTGAAGATGGTTTAAATTATCATGAAAGTAAAAATTTAAATTTTAAAATTAAATCTTGTTGAAATATGAGTAAAAAGGTTGAAGGATAAACTTAAATG
>JBAMHV010000013.1:14046768-14058546 GCA_037177535.1 Pseudomugil gertrudae
GAAAAGCTCAAGCAGTCATCTCCTGAACGAGCTGAACGTTTTGATACCAAAACTGTTGAAATCGGCTGAAGATAGCTTAAGTTATGAACGACCGAAAAACGGCGGAAGAATAATAAGGAGGAAAAACAAAAGGTTGAATGCCTGAAGGCATTCACCCAATAAGAGATTGTTCTGAGATCTTATGGGAACTTGTACTGCAAATAACCTTTAGACTGAATGCTAAATCAGGTTTATGCTGCATAAAAATCATATAAACTGGCTCAAAAATATACACTACAAACACTGTCATCCCATCATATAAACTGTTATGGACAGTTATGTAAGGCAAACCAGAGGTAGATGCCCGAGTTAATTTAACACCCCACCCCCAACTCTCTCTCTCTCTCTCTCTCTCTCTCTCTCTCTCTCTCTCTCTCTCTCTCTTTCTCTCTCTCTCTCTCTCTCTCTCTCCCTCTCTCTCTCTCTCTCTCTCTCTCTCTCTCTCTCTCTCTCTCTCGCTTGAATCTGGAGTAGAAACAAACCTCTGCTGTTAGATTTTATGGCCTCTTCTGCATGCACAGCCTTTGTTTCCACAAATCATCTTCAGTCAGCTAAGTTTTTTAATTTATTCATTTACTATTTAAAATGTATTTTTATACATATTTACACTTTGTTGTGTTGGGATTAATGGCAGTAATGGAAAAAACTGTTGAAAGTTCTATTTACATCCAACCATGTCAATAATTTGATGCTCACACATGTTTTTTTTTAATTATTGTAGCAATTGCATTTAGTCATTTCTTTCTAACTTTTTAAATAAGAAAGTTTAAAATGAGCAATCAATACATTTTCTCATTTCTAGCATTTGTTTCTGAATATGGGCTAGAATCTGAAAATGGTAACTTTAGGCCTAATTTTTTTATGGGTTCTTTTTAAAGACCAGTAATAAAGTCATATTGGAAAAAAAAATGCCCACTAAGCCCTTCCAATGCTGAAACTTAAATGTGGACTATTATTGGTTGCAGATTTGATGTTTTGCTAGAATGGCTGCCAGTAGTCATTAGAATCAATATTGTGCCCTTTTACAATCACCACTTACGTACTACACAAAACAGTATGAGAATCAACTGCAGCAATCATAAACACATTACATTAATAAAGCCCCTAAAAAACAAAAAAAAAAAAAAAAACAAGAGCACAGCGTGCTGTCACTACAACTGCACATTCACTGATTCTCACAACTCTGCACTATGTGAAATAAAATATTGCAACTTGTCAAAGGGGCTCATGAATGTGTCTCCAGCTTCAACAGCGTTAAACAGAAGCACATTAGAGGCTAGATTGTCTGAAGTCGCCTCTTAAACACACAGCTGCTGTTTCTTTTCAGCGAGACAGCAAGTGTGATTGACTTGATGATAAGTGCTGGTGCTAATGTGTGTGTGACCATGTTAATTTGCACTTGGCTCCTTTGGGGATTTGTAAGCTCTCATCTGATAGATCTGTGAATGTGTCTGCCTGGTCAGAATGTAACAACCCGGCATACCACAGAGAGGCTGCTGCTGCTGCTGCTTAACCACCTTGTCATTCACTTTACAACAGAAGCCAGGCTCTGTGTATGTGTTTGTGACTGTTATTAATCAGGTTTTATTGAAGATGAGTATTTGATTTACTAAATATAAAAAATTAAATGAATTATTTTGGAAAATTTAGTTTAGTTTGTTTTTTGTACCTTTGATCTGAACTGGTAGATGCAGACATCACACTTCTCTGTGTGATTCAATGCCTTGACATATCCTGAGGTGCTCTGGCATCCAGTGTGAAAAGCAGTTCTGCCACCACTCTGGCAGCTAAATGTCAGCTTGTAATTTCCTTTCAAAGTAGCTGCTGATTGACAGTTTTCTGCTTTTTGTTTATCCCTTGTGTTTGTAGCTGCAGCAGTGGCGGGCACGGCAGGAGGAGGTGGCGAAGCTGGAGGCCGCTATAGCAGCAAGACAACAGGAGGAAGAAAAAGCTAAATTAAAGAGGGAGCATGAGAAGGAGACTGCCATCAGGGCACAACAGAGAGAGAAGGTAAGCTCTGTGTGTCTGCACTTCCATGCACGGAGTGTGTTGGTTACTTCCTGCTGCACTGTGGCATATTAATGAGTCTTTCTGCAACCTCAGAGATATGGAGGACCAGGAGGATCTATGGAAAAGCAATACAGCATCTTCATAAGTATTATGGTGTGAAATAAAACATAGATTGCTAAATATATTTTCAAATTCAACAACTCGCACAATAAAAAGACAAATGTGTAATCACACATTTTAAATAAGTCAAAAAGGAATTTCAAATTAAAATTTTTATTCATTATTAAACCTGTGATTTGTAAATGTATTTTTAAATACTATTTCTAAATGGAAAAATAACACAACTCCTAAATTTGATTATAAAAACCTTTTTATTTCTTAAGTTTAAAAACATCCCTTTTCCAGTTCTATTTTCTCCCTCTGCTTGTTCAAATCCTTTTTTGTAATTGGCATTTCCTTAAAGGTTTTCTCTCTATTTAGCTTTTGCATGACTCTTTAGGGCCTTGAACACTTACAACCAAGTTAGACCAATCACATCAGCTCCTCGATGGTAACCAGCTCTCTCATTGGTCAGACAGCCACATTTGAGGAAGTAATAGCTTGCTAACAACTTGATAGCAAGCTATTACTTGCTAGTAAATTGATCTTTTAATTGTTGAATTTTAAATTATATATTTAGCAATCTATATTATTATTTTACTATTTATTATTTCTTATGAAAATGCTGTTTTGCTTTTCCAGTGACCTTCCTTGTCCTCCAGAGAGAAAAGCTACACAAACGTTTTTGTAAGAAGCCACAATAAGTGAACTTATTATGGTAAAAGAAATCTCCACCAATACACTGTTGCATCAGATATTCTTTCGAGATGATAAATTATATTTTGATGAGATTTATCAGTTACACTGCAAAACCATGCCACCAAAACAAATAGCTGTCAGCACACAAATAGCAGTAATTCACACTCAAGGAAATATTGGATGTCATCACATTGAAAGCACATGCTGTTACAGTTACTTGGAGATTTGGATTATTCATTTAAGTTATTGAACACACGGGTGTGATAATGCCAGAAAGTGTGTGTGTGTCTGACTGTTTAATTAACTCTCCCCTCAGGGTTCTGCTAGGAGTACTGGCAACCTGAGATGCTGTCTGATTAATGAGAACATTTAAGCTTCAATGGATTCCATAAAATTTAGCACAATTGTCTGGCAGATATTGAAGTATCATCTCATTCTCTCTATTTACACTTATCTGATTCCTGCTCCTAATGAATCAATAGGACATGATGATACTAAGAGTCAGCTTACTTACATGGCTGCTCTTCTTGTTAACTTTTTGGTGCTTATTTTATATCCCCAGGTGAAACAGTTTTATTTAAAACAGAAGAAGAGGAGGGAGGAGCTGGAGCAGAGGGATGAGGAGAGGCTTGCTAAACTGAGAAGCGTCATGGAAGAGCAGGCGAGACGAGATAGGCAGAGGTGAGTATCAGACCACTGGGCCTTGAGTTTTCATTGCTGCATCTTGTGTTGTGAGGAGAGAAAAATACACCTTCTGTCAATTCTAAGGTTTATCACATCAGGGCAGAGTTTACCCAATTACTTGGTGTAAGCTAATTGAAAGGAAAAAAATGTGACTTATTACACCGTGTCATTATTTACTAGTTTAAGCAGTTCATCAGTCTGGAAAGAATAATAGGACTATTTCCAAAGACCCAGGAATTCATGCTTCTAGTCTTCTCAGCAGATATTTACTAATTTCTCCCTCAAAATCAAGTCATGCCATGCTCATGGAGATGGTAAAAACCGTGTTCTAAAGGTTAAAGCTTATGATGGAACCTGTAATATACGTTATGTCTAAAAAAAAAAAAAACTTTGAGAGAGAAAGCCTCTTTTCTTAAAAAAAGGAACAAAACTGGAAAGCTACTTGTGAGCAGTGCTGGTTTATTCATATCTTATGTCATGTCATGTGAACATGCAAACACAGGATTTTGGACCAATTCCTCCATTTTATTTGGTCTGGTTATTGTAGTTTGTTCAAATGAATATAAGTTCAAATGGATTGTATTCTGCTTTTATTTACACAGTGCTCTAACTTGATTGGAGTTAGGGTTGTAAATCTACGACAGAACTGACAAAGAAACGATTGGGGTGCAGTGACCCAGTCAAAATCCTGATTGAAACGCTCAGCGAAGCCTTAAAGAAACTGTGACTAAACAAATGTTGCAAAACCTCAAGGAACTGAAGAATGTAATGGTGTCTTCTTTTGGTCAGAGTGGAGTTCATCTAGTGTAGAGCCTAACTGCATTGTGGACAAAACATTTTCCTCCCTGTTATCATCACTATGTAGTTAATACATCTTTTATCTTTTATATGTACATCCTTTTGTTTCTTTCTTTTTGGAAAATACTGTAAAATGCCAATGTTCCCCCTGGTGTTTGGCTTTGTTTTACCTACTGAGAAGCGGTATAAGACATCAGGTCGCCCTCTGAAACCACTATAAGAAGCTTCTTCCTTCTTTGAGTAGCTTCTGCAAATGCAAACTAGCTTAGCAGACAAAGTGTGATCCTGCTTTGGATACAGCTGATCTATTTTCTCACTCTGTTTAAGAGACATCCGCATCATTGGGACAATTTGACATTAGCTTTTTACGAGTTTTGCCACAAACTTCTGAAAAGAAAGGAGAGTGTGAATGGAACAGAAACGGCGAGTGAAGAGATGAAAAAGGAGGAGACATCAGATGGGAAGCAGCAGCATCAGCTGTTCAATCAAAACAAAAACCAGACAACCAGCTGCTCCATTGGTGAAGGAAGGGAAAACACCTCACGGCATCTGCAAGAAAATGAAGTTGACAATCATCGCGAGCACCTGTAAATGACCGAAAAGCTGATAAAATACCAAGAAAAACACAAGCAACATAGAGAAAAGATGAGCATAACTGTGGGTGATAAAAGCCACGGGGATAGGGGGGTGGGGTAATTTATCAGAGAGCATTAAGTGTGACTGTCTTTGATTAGTCTGTAGTCTTTAAGATCATAATTTGGATGTATTTATTTTTCCATTTTTAGAAGTATTTATAGATAGTCTTCTAAAGTGATCCAGTCAGGATTACTCTTACCTGTGGAGAACTTTGCCTGGCATTATTTCTGCTGTTTCTTTTTGAGAGATGAACACGAATCACTTACAATGACGCTGACTTGAGCCATGATACTAAACTCTGGCAGGACTGAATTCAGGTGGTGAGGAAGAGATAAAACAAGGTGATGGGAAAGGAGCTGCTCTCTGGCAGCTCCATTAGACCCTGCATCAGCCTGGAGGCTTGTTGCGTGAGGAGTGATGGGTAATGTTGCCTGTGGCCATGGCAAGGGAAGCGTGTGCAGGTGTGATGTCCACATACTCTCTCTGCTCCCTTTAGGGTGCAGTTTCGAGCAGAGATGCTGCAGCAGCGAAGGGAAGAGAGAGAGGTGCAAAAGTTTGAGAGGAAAAGAGAAGAACAAAAGAGACAGAATCGTCTGGAAGCACTCAGAAAGCAGGTGAATCATTAGCAGGTCTTAACACTCGGAGCCACTCGGCTTTGTCCTGTCAGCTGCAATTACTCACATGGAAAGATTTGGCCTCACCTGTTTAGGCGTGCCACCTTATGGCTGCATGCAGTACAGTTGTGTTGCATGCAATGTTACCCCACTACCTCTTAATCATGTTAGGCTGAGGTGGTGGCAGAGGCAGACAAAGATAGGATGATGGCAGATACGGAAGCTTGGAGGAATCGACACCTGGAGAGGGAAACTCAGCTCCAGAAGCCTCTTTACAGCATCAACACGTACACAGACACACAGGTGAGACGTGATAACATCTACCCTGTATAACCTTTAACTCCTGTGTGTTTAGATTGAACTGACTGCCTGCATCATTTGCTCCAATCTCATTGCCTCTGCTCTATATAGATTGAACTTACAAGATTACTTTTTGTGATTCCCGCGTCCTTCATTTCAATGCAGTCGTTTATGTTTTGGTTGTGACTGCATGCAGTTGGGGAAACGTGTGAGGTGGGAGGCCGATCAAACAAAAATCTGCCCACTGCAAACTTCTCAAAGTCACGATGTCAATCAATAAACTGACATTTGTTTGACTTTTCTGTACAGGTTAGGTTTGCTTATTATGTAACACGAGCAGTGACTAACGACTGCCAATATGTGCATCTACTTTGGTAAACCATGATGAATTAGTGGCAGACTTTATTTCAAAATGTGTGCATTTTTACCGTTGTTTGTGTTTGCCTTCCAGATTGTGTCCGATCCAAGGGTACGGGTTGAACAGGCTTTGCGAGAAGCTGGTCTGCACCAAAGCCAGTATGCAAAAGAAGTTCTGTCTGATATCAAACCACACAAACCTCCTCGGCGAGACACAAAATCCATGCTTAAATTTTAACCAAGGTTGTGTTTGGGTCAGATTATTGACCCCAGTCAGCATTTGTTCTAGTTGTCATTGTGTGTGGGAATTCTTCATAAGAGTTCAAGCTGTTTGACACAGCGGCTGCTGAACTTCCAAAGCATAGTGCTCCGTTAATGACCTCAGAGACTGTCGAACACTCATGAGCAATACTGCGTCGTTTAAAGATATTACCCCCCATAAAGAAAATAAAGACATCCCTTCATGGTCATTGCATTTTTATTTATTGCTTGCAACATAAAGAGGTTTACATTATTATCTGACTTTTATAAAAGTCGCTGGATGTTTTTTTTTATAATAACACAATGCTGATGTTTATTTTTGAAGGTTCTGCTCAATCTCTGACCATAAGATAAACGAAAAGGAGTAATGAATAGGAAGACTTTTGAGCTAGAGGTCATTTAATACAAATGTTTATCACAAGCAATTTCCTGCTTTTTACATTCCTTTCATTGAAATGCTAAAATATTTAGATGATCATCTAAATATACCATTCGGAGGTTTACGATACATCTGTCACATTTGTAGTGACAATCATCCATAAACTATAACCTTGCCATGGAAATCGGCATACAACACACTTCAATTTAAAGATTTGCATTAGTTTACATAAATACTATGCTTCAATAATAAAATATATTATACATGCTTAAATACACACAACTAATATTTTAGCCTGATCATTTAATCATAAAATCTAACATAACTCTTAAATAAGTCTCTTATTCAAATACTTACGTGTTGAGTACAGTATCTGTATATACATATTCACATATTAATCAAAGTTATGTACAGTTTTTGAGGGTGGCAGAGGTTTCAGGCAAGAATTCCCAAGCGCTTCTTAATGAAGTGAGACACCAGGACTTGAGGTCTTTGCTGGTATTCCACCAGGACATCATGAGGAGAGGTGATCTGGTCTCCCTCAAAGCGGTTCAGTAACGTAACACAGACCACAGCCGCTAAAAGAAAATGGTAATGAGTGATAAAACTTCATGTGCTCTTTGTATAAATTATTTTGGTAGAAAAAGCACAAACATCTGTCTTATGGTCTCAAAATGTACCTTTTTCCAGGTAATTTAACCCAAAACTGATTTATGATTGAATATTACCTGATATAAACACGCTGCATCAACAGTAGTGAACATTAACCAATAAGAATAATACCTTTGAGGCCACAGACGCGGCACATGGCAGCAAATACAGTAGACTCCATTTCAATGTTCCTCACTCCAGCCTCATAAGCTTTCCTCAGATACTCCAGCTTTTCCTCATGAGAGAAGGAGCACAAAGCCCCATCAAGTCGGCCTTGACCTATAAAGACACAGCACAAGTCAAGATGAGTTCAAGAGACCTTACGAGGAATTTGCATAGGTCATTTAAACTAAAAAACCCTGAGAGACTCAGTCAAGTGTACCTTCATAGAAGTCATGGGTGCACATGGTGTTTCCAATAACAGCTGGGAAGTTTGGAAGCTCAGATGAGTACTGTAGAAGCTCACTTGCCACTTCTTCATTCAGCTCTGTGCTTCGAGTGATTACTTTACCCAGAACCACTTGTTCAAACTGGGGTTGGAAAGAGTAGTCCACTGCTTTATCACTGATTACCACTGTTCCTGGAGCCAAGCCTGGACATTACATAAGACATATGTCCCATTTTTGAATGATTGTTTTAATTTTGGACAACAATGGTAAAAAAAAGTATTTACAAAAAACAAACAAACAAAAACAAAGTGTAAAACTTTGTTCTTACCGACTCCACCGGATGTCCCGAGGCGAAACAAAACCACATTGCGGCATTGGGCATGGTGCAGCAGTTTAATGAGCTCATGCAGCATAATGGAAATAGAGGGGACTCCCATGCCATGCTGCCAAATAAACGGGTGGATGAAAGATTTTAAAGTCTTTTAAATATGAATTTGTTATTTAACAAACATTTAGGTTGTCTGAAAAGATAATCAATGTTACACTTACACTTATAGAAAGCACAGGTCCCACTTTGTACATGCAGTAACGATCAGTTCCCTCACAGATATCCCTGATTTCTTGTGGATCCCCTGGAAGTTTCAGCTCCTGGTGAATGAACTGGGCAAAAGCCTTCATTCTGTTTGCACTTCCACCAACACACACAAACTGTTGCAAATGGAGATAAAAAGACAGATTAGTTCTGTTTTCATGTTTTAAAAAAAGGTTTTTGCTTAGCTTTTACACAGACCTTAATATCCCCAAACATTTCTGGGAGATTGTGAGTCTTTGTGCTCAAACTGAAGTGGTAGAGAATGTCCTCCTCCATAGTGTCCAAATAAGGATTTTTCACTTGGACATGTTGCCTGAATACATTTAGTTATAAATATTAAGAAGTTAATTAAAAGCGTGGGGTGAGGATGAGAAAGATTTAATAAAAGATGGGTTGAGTTTTCCAAACACTTACTTAATGTAGTCTTTGTGGTCATTTCCCATACAATTCAGAAGAATTGGTGCCATGATTTCAGGAGATGCTCTCAAATAAAGTTTAAAAAGTATTGCTGTAAAAACTCTCCAGACACTTGTTGCAGCTGTTTTTCAAATAAGAGCATGATCCAGCTGCAGAGCTGATATAATAGTGGAGATTTCTGACCTTGAACCTGATTGGTTCTAGAAAGAGGTGTAGCAGTGGTCCTTGTCCTCCAAAAAACAAAACAAAAAAAAAACATCCCCTACTCCCCAAAGACCTCTGATGATCAGTCATATAAAGATTCTTGCCTCATTTAAATAAGGCAATCTATACCCACAGCAGTGAGAAAACTAAACTGTGACATAAATACAGTGCGATGATTAAACCTTGAAAAACAAACAATGTGTTGAACAGTGTAGAGTTTCAACAACAGCCAGTTTAAAGCAAGTAAAATCTTGTCATGTTATGTCATAACCCACATGGAGAACATGAAGTTAAACTCTGACCCTGCTATGAAAACACTGGCGAAATAAAGGGATCCACAGAACCCACGTCATGCAACCAACCATCATATTGTTCATGCAGATGTCCCACTGCAACAGGAAATCATATTGTAGAATTAAACACATTGTAACTAAAAAAGAAAGATGAGATGTTTTACATAATTAACATTTTATTACATTTGATCATTCAACAATTGAAAAAAATGCAGAAACATCAAAAACAGGTTTTGTTTTTCCATCAACATGAAGTTAATGAGGCACCACTAACAGTTTAGTTCAGTGGATATGTTAGTATTGGGGAAACAGTAGACACTCGGTAAAGCATTTAATGTGGCTTGACTTAAAAAAAGATAAGAACTTAACAGGAAAAACATTCAGCTAACCCTATTTGAACTATGACATCCTTTTTGTGCCCACCTGGCAGTCTTCCAGTCTGTTGACGTGAAAATGGAGAAGGAGAGTTATTTAACTGATTATTCCCACATAATTCACTAATATATCTACATTATACTGTCAAGAGGCAGCACAGGTTTTACTTAAAGTTTTACATCACAAATTCTGTCACTATCCTTTTATGGTGGTTATTCATAAACCAATGCCATAAAATTGATACAGTGCTTAACAGACTGCCTTCGTTTTCTTTTATTGTGAGTAAAAGCGCATTTTGAAAGCATTGAACATGGAATAACTTTAATTCTGCACCACTTACATATGTCATTTTGCTGGTTTGTTGTCCTCTGCGTATCCAAAACTCAACAGTTTGGACATGTCAACAGGGGCAGGCTTCTTGTCAAATACGCTGCAAAACACAACAAACACATCAAGTTCAGATGTGTTGGAGACATAATGCTTTATCTTTTTAAATGGACCTCAATTTATTTGGTGATTTTTCTATTTGCAAATATGCTCAATTTTAAAATCAACACAAATTGCCTGTAGAAGCCACCAGACTCCACTAGATTAAACATTAAACATGGACCCTCCCTTCTCTAATCCAACACAGAATCCTTAGATAAACTCTGGCTACTTATTACAAAGCTTTCCACAAAGTACATGCAATGAACAACTAGTGTTTGCTTTGCTTATTTCCTTTCATCTTGCAGACAAAATGACCAACTATGCAAGATGATCCATTAAAAAACACAAAGAATCTCAAGTATTTGTTTTATGGAAACAGCAAAAGTGAGCAGGTATAATTACTGTTGCTTGCTAAATCAATACTGTTAACGTGATTTGATAGATTCTGTGAATCTCTGATCAACTGAATACTGAAATAATAAAACAAAAAGCTGTAAACTCTAGCTAAAAGCACATTTGTTCTGCAAACAGCTACAACTAAAAGAGCCATTATGATAATGATTTTTTTATTCTCACCAAGGGGTGTGGTGTTGTTTATCAGTAATAATATTTACATTTAATTGCAGCCGTTTCTGTATTGTTTTAATACAAACAACAACAACAACAACAACAACAAAGGAAAAACTATTTGTGACAAAGAAAAAAAACACTGGTTTGGTATATTTACTTGTATTGAAAGCAAACTATAAACTAACTAGAAATATACTATCTCTTTAATATAAATACTCCATGATCATGGTCTCAACTCTTGTTTCTGTTTCAGTGAAACGATGTTTGTTTTGGATTTTTGATAAGTCAGTGACATTTTGACACAGGGAACACAGTGATCAGCTGAGTAAAAGCAAACAGGTCAACACCCTGTGTGGCATTTTTTATTTGAACTGTGTGGTCTGTCTATTAAATATTCTGCATTGCATCACAACGTATGGACTACAATGTATGCATAAAAATGCCTTAAATATACATACTATAAGATTTTATTAAGATTTTACCTTCCTAAATATGGGTGGGGAATACTGAACCAAGCATTTCTATGTGGAGTTTGCATGTTCTCCAAGCATCAATTCTCTGCAGGTAGTGTGGAAGCTCTATATTTTTACTTCTACAACGTGCATATCAATCAATTAATGGGTAGAGATCTACATAAAAAGACCCTGTGATGGACTGGCGACCTGTCCAGGGTGTACCCTGCCTCTCGCCCGATGTCAGCGGGGATTGGCTCCAGCCCCCTCACGACCCCGTTCAGGGAATAAGAGTTAGAAAATGGATGGATTGATGGAGATCTACATAAAGCAAAATATTGTGCACTGCAAGTTTAATCAGTAAAAATATTTTAAAACACTTTAATTCCTACAAATGAAGCTGAAACGACAAAAAATGTATTTACCCCACAGATGGTTTATCCCACATCATTTAGGATCAACGTGAATTTGATTAGAGTGAGTATAATCAGCTAATATTGTCAAAACATCAACAATGTGAATTTAAAAAA
>JBAMHV010000013.1:14064809-14079695 GCA_037177535.1 Pseudomugil gertrudae
CTGGGGGGAGGTGGAGTTGCAGTGCTGGTTGGCCAGCGTTGGTGTCATCCTGGACGTGTCGCTGTTGGGGAGAGGATTTGCACGGGAGACATGGAACTGCTAGCTTTAGTCAGCTGCTCCACCAGAGAGGGCCCATCGATCAGCAACAGCCTGTCATTGGAGAGACTGTTAAAACCTGGACTTCTGTGTGGATGGCAAGAACAGCAAGGTTTCCCATCCCAACAAGAACAGTAAAGACCCTTCATTAACTATTTTTTTGTATTTAAAAAACTACTACAATTCGAATTTCCCTCTGGGATCAATAAAGTATTTTTCATTTCATTATACACTTCTGCACTCTTTTAAAAATTCTGATCAATTTATAAGGTTTTTTTTGTACCACGGGATTACCTGTAGAATAAAGAGATCAGACTCCACCCTGAATTTCTGTTTTTTATATAGTTGATTTCTTTTGTCAGAATTAATATGTATTTATCTATTCATTTTATTGCCAGCAGATAAGAAATGTTTCCAGCTTAAAATTTAGTTTCAGTACCTTCATTATTCTAACCGTGGAATCTGTGTTTGTTGCATGTTTCTTAAGTAAAGGTTGTTGAATTAATGTACCAATCAGCACACATTAGGGCATTGCTAGTATTTCACCTCGTAGAATTATGTTGCTTATTACATACAATAATATGATAGGAGTGTGGACTTAATGGGTTCTCTGAATGTTAATTTTATTCCTGGGAACCTTAGTGTTTTTTTTTTTAAACAGTAGAAGTGTTACATTTATTACACAGCATTTTTACACATAATAGCATGTCTATGAAATAAAAGATGACTTAACTGACATATTTTACTTTAAGTTGCATCTGTTTTATCAAATTTATCTGAGTCACACAATGCAGTAGCATCTGGAAATTTCATACACAACCACAACTTCTTGGCACCTCCTTCTCATGCTGGTCACCAGCCTGATTCCATTTAGCTGAGGAATGTCCTTCCATTCTTCAACCAGGAATTATTGAAGGTTGACCAGCTTGGTTGTGCTAATCACTCTGGGATGTACATCATGCCCAAGCTGATCCTGCAAGTGATCAGTTGGGTCTACTGTCTGGAACAAAAATCAATGTGTGACTGGCACACATTTGGCAACACTTGAATCTCAAACCAACAGGAAAATAATTCAGAGGTATGTTGACAAGTTTTTTAACTACCCACATTACCTAGCCACACTGCACACACGTTCAGCAGGGTTGCTCATTCCACAAAAGTACGATCCTTGCAATGAGTAGATGCCAAGCTGTTAGGGGTGTGTATGGATCTTTGTCATGCAACTGAAGTCTGACAGTGTCAAATAAATAAAGATAAAAAAAATGTTTTACATTCTACACAAGTATGACTTTCACAAACCTTTACATTTATAAAGTGACTAATTAGACTTTCCAACAAAGCATCGTCGTCTAGTATTATTCAAGGGGAAACATCTTTAACCAAATAAAATGTTTAAGAAATACTTATTATTGGGTACACTGTATATTGGCCTATTTTGTTGGGAACAATTGCACATGATGCATTTGTCTTCATTATCTGTATATTTTGCAGATTTGGGTTTTATATTGAAACGTCCAACCGGAAGCGTCTGTGTGTGTGACGTCACTTGACTCCGCTGGAGTACAGTAGTAAGTCGCCGCAAGGTAACTTCCTCCACCAATCCTGGCTTTTTGCCTTCGAAACGCTGTTGCAAAGCCCAGACGTACCTAATGTGTGAAGCAGGAGAACATTATAAAATGTATCTCCGTATATTCCGCCTCTTTCTCACGAGCATCGAGTGAGTTCGTCACTTTTTTCTCTTTTTTTTCCCTTCAACTGAGCGACAGACGGACGATAATGTTGGCGTCATGAAGGCTCTGATTAACAGACTTAGGAAAACAAATTGGGTATTGTCGGTGAATTTTCGGGAGATGGCAGAGTAGTTCGACCTGCGCTTCACACCGAGCTATCTCTGAAAGCACTTCGACAGATAACACGCAAGGTAAGTTAAATCTCAACGCCTTAGAAATGTACTTTAAAGCGTCTTTGTGAGATGAATGTTGTGAAATACGACGTGGAAAAGTTTGGTTGTTATGAGCTTCATGATGAGCCGTAGCAAGAAGCACGGGCGTCTTCTGAGCCTGGCTACATAAAAATACTCTTTTATTTGTATTTTTCCAACCCAATTTAATCAGTTTAACATTAATTTTAGTCTTGTACTACGCGGACGAATATCTGTATTAAATACAGATATACTTATGTATAGAAATCCTCTGTAGCAGGTATTATATACTGATGAATAATGATGAACGCAGGGCCAAAGAATATAAAAATGCTACGTGCTCGTCATTTTAGGTTTGGCAAATCAAATCAGGCTTACAGCTTCACAAGTAGTTGGGACTTTGTAAGAGTTTTTTGTCATGTAAACTGACTTTGGGAGGGTCGATCGTGTTTCTCATCATTTCACTCAGTGCAACATTAACATAACAATCCCAGTCCTGCAGGGGGAGGGGCAGAGCTAAAACCCCAATTACACTTTCATTTTGAGCCACCTCTTAGTGAGAAAATACTTTAAATATAACCTATTCTTCTTATTCCAGATGATGCTGTATTTGTTGACATGCTTTTCCCTGCTGTGGGATAATCAGACCAAGCAGGAAATGGCTTTTGATAAGGCTGAAGGAGCAATCAGATGCAAAGCCATGTAGACTTTCTGATGAGAGGGTGTAAAACTTCATTACCAAGGTGTTGAAGCTAGCTGAAAACATTCAGAGATAATTGTGCTGATTGCATTTCAAGATGTGTTAATGGGAATGTCTCACACTCCTGTTCTTCCTCAGAATCAACTCGTTGCACTCTCAGAAGTACATTCCTACGAGCTAACCGGTTCATCGCTGCAGGATTAAAAGCAACACCTCATGAATTATGCTAAGATGACTGACCACATTTAAATTGTAGCTGCTTAACAATCTTTCAATCAAACATCTGTGCCAGTATGATCAGGGATTAATGCCACAGAATGAGTTTAAGGACAAACTGACACCATCAAATATCGCTGGGATGCATTACAGCAACAGAACAGGTTGTGACAGGTCACCGTGTTTTGGCCAGTGGACGTAGTAAGTAGCATGTAACCCCATAGCTAACTAAGCTTTGTCCCCTCTATGGACCCATGACATTCTCAGGGAGTTGTATCCTGGAGTTTTGTCAATAATGTTCAGTTAAAAGGATGAGTGGTTCTCAGGGACTATGAGGAAACGGGCACCAATCGAGTGTGGAGGCTCCAGCTGCCACAGAGTCTCCTCCTTGTTCCCAAGCCCTTGTTTTGCTTTATCTGCTGCAGCTTAAACCAGCTATCTCTGTGTAGGGTCAAATGCAAATAGGACCAGAAATGGTGTTGTGCACTTACTGTGCGTCTAGGGGGCAGTGAAACGGCAATGACGCACCCAGGTGTGTGCTGCATCTTCATAAGATCAGAAAATGTAACTAAAGAATTGTTGCATGCAAAACTACCTGCTGCATGTAACTTATGTATTTTTACTGGTGGTGTAAATGTTCTACTAGAACAGGTTAGTCTTAAAGAAACAGGAGAAGCAGCTGACAAAAATTACCCAAAGGTGCGCCATTGTTGTTGCGCTTTTCATGAGTTAAGCAGGGTCTGAATGCACAAGTGCAAGACATGTCTCGCCCTGTGTTGCAGGAAAAATGTCCCTCTAAATCTTTTTTTTATCCACCAAACCGCGTTTCCTGTAAACACTAAGCCAGAATACAACAAAACCTTTGTGTGCTAGGACTGGGATATACCTGCTGCTGGCGACGGATCCACATGCGTATTATATGGCACCCACGCGCTTTCGCTGTACGCTTTGCACGTAGATTGCATGCGTTGATATATTGCAGGGGTGCAATATTGACTTTAATGGCAGAGGCGCTCATCCAAGCAAATGCATGAACACGAGATAGAAGCTGAACACAGTGGTGGATAGTTGAAATCTGACCCTGTTTGCAGTTAATGGCATTTTTTAAATAATTATTCCTTCTTCCTGCACGGTGACAAACACTTGTGCCTAGTTGCCAGAATGGTAAACTGTTTTTTACCGGAGTGCCACAAAGGTGCAGCTGTACCGACGACGTAGACTTCTCACTAGTTCAGAGCCTGCTGCTATGTATTGCCCCCTGGTGGTGGCCTACAGTATTGAATGTTTTGGCTATGTGTTTGCATTGTTTGCAGCAAGTATACGCAGACATTGCTGAAGGTATGCAAACATAAACAACTTTCTCAGAATTGTGGCGTAAACGAGGCTTAAGGCCTATTTATGCTCGATGCAGAAGATGAATGCAGACGGACAGTTTAGTCTGTCTCCTTCGTCGGCTGCATGCAAAACATGCTTAGATATGTCACCCAATACAGAAAATGAAGCAATACCACTGGAAATCATAGGGCAGTGGTGAGTTGTACATGGGACATACAAGCAGCAAAAGGAACAAACTGGAGAAGAAGATGACCAGGAAAAATATGCAGAAACAGCAGAAAAACTTTGTGGTACTTCTGCTGGTGTTTTTGGAAAGTTGTAAATCACTTTATATCTGTACATTTATACTGCCATCTGCTGTCAAAATACTAAAATGAACTCTTAAATAACCACGGCACAGAACAGTTCAAGTGGACGTTCATATTTAGGTGCTTATAGAGGCATAAGTTAATCTTAATGCTAACAATTAATTCTCAGCAACATGTAGTCCTACAGTTGTGTTTGAAAGCAGTCCCAGTTTTCTAGCATACGTCTTGATTATGCTTTCAAATAGCTTCATGATTTATATGCTTGGTGACTAATTTATGACACTGCATGTCTGGTAAGGCAAGGCAAGTTTATTTATATAGCACCTTTCACGTACAGGACAGCTCAAACTGCTTTACATTAAGGCACATAAATAATCATTAGATTAATGTTATCCCGTTTGATCTTTTCAAGCTTTCTAGCAGGGATCATCAACCCTTAAGCCATTGACCTGCAGGTTTTCGATGTTTCCCCGCAGTAGCACACCCAGCTCAAATGAAATTATTCCTACATAACCCATTTAATGATTATTTTGAATACCATTTGCATAGTTTTCAGTGTAATATGATTAATGTGGAGGTTGTTCACCGCAAGTTAGAAAGTTGCAAACACAGTTGGAGTGAACAAAGATGAGTCAAGTGTTCACATCGAAACAACACAACTGTCATTTTCTTGAAGCATGTAGAGCACTGTAGAGATGCTTGACAATATTCAGATTAAAAATATTCCTCAGAGCTGTTACTGCTCTAAGTGAAGCAGTAAAAACACATAAACAGCACCTTTTTCTAGCGGTAGTAAGGTTGACATTAAGGTACAATCTCTTTTTCATCAAAATGAGTTGTCCTGTGTGCTGGAAAATGACATTGTGCAGTCAGCTGAGACAAGCGCAAAGGACCTGGCTACACAAAGGAAAACTGAGATGAGCAACAGCCTCTGCTTTCATTAAAAAAAAGCGTACAAAGTGATTTATAACATGGTTTATTACTAGTTGGAGTCAGAAAACTGGAGTGCTTTGCTGTTAGATTTGTATAAATGAGGTTTTGAGGACCATGTGTAGTTTACGTCTATTTTGAACATGCAGTTAAATTTGTCAATGCAATAATAATTTAAATGCTTTTTTATGGCATTTACTCTGTTTTTTTTAAAAATAAGGAATCAGAATCAGTCAAAATCATTGGAGTTAAGCAGATAAACTGTACCCAAAGCATCCCTGAAATAAACCCTAAATATGTTATTAAGCTGTCAACAAATGGCTTTGAAATGATGACTTGGCTGATTGGTTAATCGGCAGAGGAATCCAGCGAGTCATACGCTACTTAAGCTGGTCATCACTTTGATCAGTATGTAGCTGTTGGCAACCACATCTCAGTGTCATGGCTGAATGAATGTCCTACTACTTTTTCATAAATGAGCAAATATATGCACACTTTCATTGTTTTTCACAGCATTTGAGACAAACATTTTAAAGAAAAATGTTAACTGATTAATGTTGCAGTGGATGTGGATGTCTTTAAAGGTCTTTAGAGAGACTAACTATGGGTAATTCTCTGTCATAAACAGCTGGCAGTTTGTAATGGAACAATATGTAAGTGTAGTAAAAGAGGACTGGCTAGATGGTTGGAGGGTTGTGTGTGTGTGTGTATGTGTGTGTGTGCACGCATATGTGAGTGGAATCTGGTTACACAGTCTGTCATTAACAAGGGAACTACACTTATGAGACCAAGATAGTCTGAGGCTCATTGCTCTTCCATGTAGGTGGCTCTCAAGCTAGATGGGGGAGGAGGGAGGAGACACTGTTTGTGTACAATATTATATGACCGTGTGTTTAGGCAGGTGGGAGGCTGAAAGCGTAAAAAAAAAGTGGGCAGGGTTTGGCATGAAGTGAAGCATCAAAAAAAAGCCTTGCTTTACCTTTTTTTCCCCTGTTTTTGTGTGTGCATGTGCTGACTTGGAGAAAGTTTGACTAGCAACAGACCTGGCATCAGATGAGGCAGCAGACTGCAGAGGAACACAGCATGTGGGTTGAATTTGCTTCTTGTGTCCAGCTTTTCAGAAAGGGGCCCTCTGTCTGCAGTGTTATTTTTAGTCAAAAAATCCTTGAGCCTTTTAATAATCGTCAGTCTTATGTAGTCCAAACATATCACGATGAGAGGAGCTGTCTGAGACTTGCAGTCTCGGCATGACACAGGAAGTTGGAAGGGAAATGGAGAACGGGATAAATGGCTGCTTATTTATCTGCCAGATTTTAGTCTTGTTCCACTGCTTGCTGTTTGGGAGATCTTCCTCCTCTTTATCTTTTAACACTGTACAGACTTAATGATTACACCTGTTCTGTCTTCCAAATGTGAAGGAAGACCAGCGGAGACAAACAGAAGGAAGACGAGACCCTGCTGTCTGCAATGATGCACACAAGCGTAGAGCTGCAGTACCTGTGGCTCAGTATCTTTAATAAAACCCAGACTGCTCTGGAAACAGGCTGCAGTGCAGATTTTATGAGCACTTCACCTGCCTCACTGCATTTGTCTTATCACTCAGCTGGAAAAGTTATGCTTTGTTTCAGTTGCAGTATCTTCCTCATTCCATGTCTAAGCAGGGGCTTGTGCTCATTGTGGTCATTTTGTCTTCTGATTTGGGCTTAATCGGTCATAGTGTATATGTCATGAGGTTGTGTGTTGACATATTTCTGTTACAAGTGTGTTTTGCTGCCACTTTTTATGGCGGGTTTTTGAATAAACCCCCCACATTATGCCCAGATGGGGCATTTCTAATATTTAGCCAGTCTCCAATTTTTGACCTCAAAGAAGAAGTTTGCCTCTCGAGTTAAAATCTGCATGATAATTTGATTTTTATGCCAAAGTAAAACTTGATCAGAGTTCAGCACCTTAATTTTTTTTTAACTTTAGTGAATGTATTCTGCATATATAAATGAACAAAGGAAATATCTAAACATCTTGGGTAAACTTGTACCATAGCAGCTATGCTAACAGGGCTAAGGGTTTTTTTAGTGGGGTTGTCAGTATCTGGACCAGATTAAGGATATTTCCTGCTCATCCATGTATTTGCTTCAGTACAGGAGATTGTTGCTTTGAGATGTTTTTTTCACAACTCAAAGTACTCGAAAGAGTGGCACTGAGTGCAGCTCCAAGTTCTCCACATTCACTGGTTTTTGTGTTCAAGTATACGCCACCTGAATGTTGATAAACCAGCCATATAGATGATACGGTAGAAAGTTTATCGGTGAAAATAAAACAACACACACCTAATCTGTAAATATAAGCAGCACAAACACACATTCTGCAACCCAAATGATCATAATTTGGATATTATCTAGACATTAATATGCTGAGAGAGTCAAGCTGGGCAAGCAGTACACAAAGGCTGCAGCAGATGTTTGTGTTCCCACGTACACCTCCTAGATGATGCCTAGTAAAATTTCAGCACTGTAGCACAGCTTTAGAAAACATTTACTGCTGCTCTGTTTCCTTAGAAGTCTTTGCCTTTCATAAGCTAGGAAATCAGAGGCCATAAAGGCTGGATTGGCAGCAGGATGTTACAGACAGTAAGTTGCATTATGGAGCGTAGTGTCATATCCACATTCAGTATATTCTAGCAAGCTGTTTACTTTGATTATCATCACACAATCCGATCAATCCTCTGACTTATGCCACTTGGTTTATGCCAGGCAGCAGGCGCCACTACTCAAGAATAAATATTTTCTGCATTTTGAGTGGCTGCACTTACATTTTTTATGTTTATCTGACGTGTTACACAAGGAAGAAATAGAGTTTTAAAGCATGTACCCTGATAATAGTCAAAGTGTCCTTTCGAGAGTTTTGCCCCCTGGCCGGTGAACTTTCTGAGGTGATCATTTGTAGGGCGAATGTTTGTGCATTCCTCTGTCGGCAAACATGGATAGGGCCATAAAGGCAGTGTTTGAATGGGCTGTTTCAGATGTTTTAAAGTCTGTGAAAACGAATGTCTAATTACTATGGCAACCATTTCGTAGAAGGCTTGTTAAGTGTCCCCATGATGCTGTGAAACCTTCCAGTTTCCAGTCTCACGAGACTTCACACAAAATAGGGCTATGGTGCAACTTAAAGGAACCACCGAGCTGTTTGTGTAGAACTTTAAATGCTTTGGTTTTGTCATATGTTGCAGAGATGAAGAACTAAACATGGCCAGTCTCTGTAAGGGAGTTGTAGTGTGTCTGTGCAGTTTTGGAGAGTATAGTGGCATGCAATCGGGGAGAAAAAGGTCAACTATTGTCTCTGATTACATTTGATCTAGGGCAAGTACTGTGCGTGCATGCTGGGTGTGTGTGCTTTGGGATGCAGTGTAACCAAGAAACAAAAAGCTGCTTTTTTTGCTGTCTACTATAATTAATGTTCAAGTGACAATTGGACATAAGTGGGGGGCCATTTGCATTTGATCACATTCCTCTCATTGTGAATGGGGGCTGCTGCTGAGATACTGAAGGGCCCTGAGACACGGATCCCAGATGGGGTACTGCAGATTCTCAAAGCACTAAAGTTCCTCTTTCGTCTCCTGCCATCTCCAGTAGACTCTTAACCAGGGAGCTTCCAGAGGTAAAGGAGCGTCAGTCTCCAGTCAGAAGAATGATTTGTCACACAAGGCAGTAGTGTGGGACATAAATGTTCTTTTACCTGGCTCTATGCAGCAGAGTTTGCCAGAATATAGTTAAAACAACCAGCCTCACACCTCAGTACTGATCTGACTTTGAAGTCTTATTATTAACCGGTGGGAGGAGAACTCTTGACTTCTCGTATTTCTATAAATTTCTCACACTGATGTTGCAGGGCAGTCAGTAATGCAGCTACGATGCTTTCCTTGAATAGATGTCGAGTGGTAACTTTTTTTTTGCAAGCGTGAAACACCTTTCCAGAAAATGTTGTTAACATGTTCTTTTAGATCATTGAAAGAACAGGGCAGGCCAGACTGATAACCTAAACTGGTTGTAAATAAAATGCTGTTTTCAGAATGAAGGTTGCAGTTTGGAGGTTTTTATTCGAAGGGATTTGAAAAAGGAGAAGGAAACCACTTACAATCAGCCTATCATCAGGCTTTTTCACAGGATTAAACAGTGAATCAACCAGTTGGCTCATTAAACCTATGGTTTTTAGCATTTCATACAGAATATTACATTTGTGTGTCATGTGGTTGTCTCTGTTTTTTTAGGTCTGAAAATAGGAAGTGAATTATGATTAAAACCTTTTTATTTTAAAAAAAAAAAAAAAAACTTTTTCCCCCACTAAGGAGCATCCCCCACCTTATTGTCTCAGTGCTCTGTTTTTCTATTCACATCATACAGCTGCACTTCAGACCGTCATCATACACTCATTTACTCCTGATAGGTATTTTTCAATCCAATACAGCTTTTCCTACTAAGCTTGTATCAGCCCATCTTTCACAGTATGATATGCAATGAAGATTTCTGTTATCTCAGTGTGTCGGAGCCCTGAGCAAATTCCCAGCTACAGCTCCACAACGGGAACGTTTAAGATGACAGAACTCATCACGTCTTTCTTAAACTGATTTACTTCAGTGCTTGTAAAAGGTGATGCACTGTGGGAATTAAGTTTTTTCCTCAGATAGCATATAACTTCAGAATATAACATTTTAATCTTTAGAAACATAGCATTTGTTTTTGTAGAGGTGATTTAAATTGCGCTCCAATGTTTGAATTGATGTTTTTTTCTTAAGGGAAAGGCTATGCTTCGTTTGTATGCACTGCTGGATAACATGCGAGTCCCTCTAATCTCTTCAGGATTTAAGTTTAGTTTGTTTTTCTATCTTTGGTTTAATCATCCCAAATTGTGTATTTGACAAGGCAGAGGAAGGTGAGCACGTTGATCGGGCAGGCTGCGGTGTGGATATGAACGTGGGTTGCTGCAAAGAGGACAGCTTTTGCCTTCAGGTCTGCATTACACCCACATCCACCTAGGAGTGAACCATCTGCGTATCCCTGATGGCATGCTGACTCTTTGGCTGTCTGCTTGTGGGTCGAGGAGGAGAATGACAGGGACACGAACAGCAGGCTCTGCATTGCCCCACACCCGGCCTGTTTTCTTCCACTTGCTGCCCTGCAGTTTGCTGCAGTTTCCTCCGTGCCCGGGCTATTTGTGCTATGGTAACTGCCAGCCTGCCAGCTCAGACACAGATTCCACCTCTTGTCTCCCTCTTTGCCAGCATGATGACTCAGCAGCTCCTGCAGGGCTTCAGCCTCTTCCCTCCTCAACCTCATCAGACAGAGTAGTGTTTTGTCATTCTTTTCTATAGCTGACCTGAATACAAAATGGACCAAAATAATAAAGCATCCAAACGTTGCTGTGGAAAGCTGTATCAACAGCCTGTTTGAGATCATTGAAAGCCATACAAGTTTTTTAGCTTAATATTTTGAGAGGGATGTGTACCAACATGACAAACTGCTTTTAAATCATCATAACCATTATGTGTAAACACCTCCACATTATCACTTTAGCCTCTGCTCAACCTCTCACAGTGGTGCTTATGAAAAAGCTCTGTAGAGTGGGAACACTGGAAAGAGTCTAGGAAGTAAATGTGGTGTCAGAAAAATGGTAGTTTCACTTTCCCCTGAGCAGCACTCAGCAGGAGTCTAACCTAACATACTTTTCACTGGGCTGTGCCTTTTTGAGCTGTTTTTCTTGGTTCCACACATTTGTGTGAATCTGAGGTTTTGAAATCTTCTGTGGTGAAAGAAATGTTTAGATTCTTTACAAGATGAATGGTTTGCTTCATGTATTAGTTCTGTACAGCTAGAATAAAATCTGAAGCATATGAACCGAAATAAGACTTTTAACTGACAGCTAAATGTACTGAGTTGGAAAAGCTCCTGAATGTTGTTTTTGGTGCTTCTCTTAAGTAACTTTTTATCAGAAATGATGCAGAAGAAGATGCTCTTAAGAATTATTTCCTGTATCTATACTATGCAGGTTTCCTCGACTGTGTCCCTTGTGAGATCTGCAGCTGTTCTCTGGTTTAATAATTTCAGTGGTTAAATAAAGTCAAACTGTTTCACACTTATTCTAACTAGATTACCTTGATACTAACATAACACATCCTAAATTAATCTCTTTTATTAGCCTATCTGTATTTATGAAATGTATAGTCAATGTTAAACTTTATCCACCCAGCATTCAGAGCTGTGTCTTCTCACGGGACCAAAACTTCTTTATTTATTTATTTTTGTCAGTTTAGTTTAGCTCGACATCAGTAGCGATCTGTAGAAGAGTTTTGGTTTCTCATTTTTTTTTATTTGTTGCATAATTAGTAACAGACTCGATGTATTTTCTTATGAGCTTTAAACATGTCCCAAAAATGTAACACCCATTTAGGGTTATTAAAATTAAATGTCAAAAATATAATATACCTTTTAGGCTATAATTACCATCAGGAATTCAAAGTTCCACAATACAACACCTCATCAGAAGGGATTGAAAGCACATGTTGCAAGTTGTGAATATCAGCTACATCAGCACTGCCAAATAATTTAATACATAAGAAGAGGCTTCACTGTACACATACACACACTCATACTAAAAGCACCACAAAATTGTGTACCCAGATAGTAATCTACTCATGCAAATCCTGCTTTTCTCCTATCTGTGGTTTCCAGTGTTGAGACTACCTCTGGCTGCCTGTTTGCCAAGAAAAACTGCTAACCAGTTTCAAGCATCACTTTACTGTGCTTTTACTAATTAAAAAGAGCAATTTTATTCAATTTTGTATGCATGCAAATTCTTGTACTGCCAAGATCTTTAAAGGCAGTTCTCATGTTTAGGTTTTTATCTGATCTGGCTGAGCACAAGCCTCAATTATAAAGCTGGCGTACATACAAAAACCAGCGTACGCCAATTGTAGTCAACTGTCTGTCAGGGACAGACAAGGACACAGCTGCTGGAAGTGCACAAGGAGCTGTGGAACTACTGGCTTCACCTACTCCAACCACAGCTGCATCGCTGCAAACTCAGCAGGGACTCACAGGAACTGTGATATTTTAGCAGTAAATAGCAGTTCATTTAGCAGATGCCTTTATCAAAAGCGACGTACATATGATAAGCAGTCCTTTTTCTAACCGTAGCTATTCACCTAACAATCATGTCTTGTGGAGTCGGATGTCTCATTTGTGTTTTTACATGTTAATTTTATAATCTGAAGCAAAGGAGTAAATCACCTTCAACAATCCACTGTCTTTTAGAAGTTTTACTTCACATTCCAGATAATTCCTCTTGCTTTTTTCCCTGCTGAGCAATCATGGAAATGAGATGGATGAATATTTATCAGGGATGTTCAACTGACCTTTTTATAGCCATCATGTAGGCATGACAAGACGCTCCCACACGTGCACCAAATTTAGTGATTTATAAAGAGAAATGAGGCGTGGGACGTACATGCACACAGTTTCCTAAATCAGGCAGTTGTGTGGCACATTTCCTGTTGTCCCTATGTACACCCCCTGTATCTTTGCTACACACTTTTCTAAATCCTTCTCCAGGTGACCAGTAAGAGTTGCATACGTTTGCAGTACACTGATGAAATCATCTACTGCATTTATAACACCAAAACAAACAAGTATGGTAACCATATATCATACTATTTGGTTTATCACTTTTTTCTTGAAGCATGTTTAAGACAAAGTGTCAGAGAAAGAGAGATGTGCTCAGTTTTTTTATTATCCTGCTCCTTTAGCTGCCAACACAACAAAATGCAGTAAATTATTTATCCTCACTGATGTAAAGTCTTGCTCTACTCTTAATTCAAATAAGTTTTCAATATATCTGACTTTTTTTTGATTAGTGTTATGAGTAAATGTGAATAAAACACATACAAACATTTAGCTGGACTGAAGTGTTTTTGTTTTCCAGAGTTCCTTACACTTCTGCTTATCTTTGTCCTCTGTCATTAGACCTCCTGACTCCACTGTAGGCAAGCCAGACATCCCCACCATCCCCCACCCCACAGTATGGCGCCCTTCTTCCCACTGTCCCTCTGGGCGCTGACACTAGACACCTACACCCCCCCCCCACCCACCTTTTTTTGCAGTCCTCTATGGCCCACATGCCTCTTACACACTCACCCCTCACACTGACCTACTGTCCCCCAGATGCCCCCAGGCCAAATCTCCTCATGCCCTCCTGCCCGTTCTCTGCCCCATCACCGTTTCTCTTCTCCTGGTCCAAAGGGAGCAGACAGAGCTTCTGATTATCTCTGTGTGGCAGCCTCTTTTTTGTGCTCTGATTAAAGGAGCAGCATGTGGTCTGTGAGTGAGCGGCTTGTGCAGACGCCGCCGTTGGGCTAATGCTAACATTACGTGCTTAATCATTTATGTCTGGGAGATGGGCACAAAGGCTTTGAGAAGGTGGGGGTGGAGGTAGGTGGTGTCAGGGTATTTATCAGTGACACGGATGCACTCAGGCGCACATATGCACATGCTGCTAAGATAACGTTCCCTGTGCTCCCATTAGCATGTACAGGGGATGCTCTAGGCTATGTCTCCAGCAAACTTAATTATTTTTACAGAGTTTACATTGATGGATAAACCAGTTGGTCACTAAAACCCATTGCTGAATGAAGCAAAAACAGCACATTCCTACACATGCACTAAATATTGAAGGATCAGACTTCTCCTGGTCTCTAAGGTGATTATATTTGGGAAATCTTTTTGTGAGGTTAATTCATTTAGTTTATGAAACAGGGACCATGTCAGCATTAATCTCAAATAAAAATAGGCTTCTTACTACACATGGAAAATACAAAGTACTATAGGACTGCAAATAAAAATGATTGCTTGCATGTCTTTTCTTAACTGAAGTTCAATTTTCTTTATTATTCTTTACTAAATATTTTGGAGCTTTGGCATATTTGTAATTCTGTTCAAAGTTTGTTTTACGTGAGAGTCACTATTGAAATATTCTTCCTCTGGGTATGGCACACTGAACGTTGATTCTGCTCATCTGTTAAGTTGTTAATTTAATAAACTTTTGAAGTGATTATATTCCTCTCCTCTCACCTCCTGTCCTTCCAACACACAGACATCAACACACACACACGCACAAACATGCTCGTGTACAGAGTCAGCCAATAGGACAGCACCAGTCTCCCCATTGCTTGCCACTCATTGCCTTGTTGCCAGGACAACAGGAAGGCATGAGACCCACTTTACTTGAGCATCTTAAACTTGGTGTTGACTTGTGAGAATGAGAGAAGTTATTCCAAATTGTTGTTGTCGCCTTCAAGTCCTCCTCAATCCTAATAATATATAAATATATATATA
>JBAMHV010000013.1:14079804-14095672 GCA_037177535.1 Pseudomugil gertrudae
CTTTTTTTCCTTTTAGGTCCACAATGAAAAGTGGGGTCTTTCTCTCGGGGGTGCTCACCCTTGTCCATGCATTTTCCAGCTTGGAAGGTAAGCATCTTGTCACAGTGCACAGGTTTTTACAGCAGAACGGAAAGCGGCAGCCACAATTACTAAAGAGACGTTTACCACAAAGCTGAATTCCCTTTTTCTCCTTTAATCTAGTTAACACACACTGTGTATAAGCTTTTGAGTTTTTCTGTGTCCTTCCTCTCATCTCTTGCAGGCATAGACTGAAATTCACAGGTTATTTTTTTTTCTTCTCACCACCCCTTCCTCAGCCTGTCTCCATCTCATCAACTGTCTGGCAGTGTTATTTTAAACAGCTGCAATGGCAGTAGAGAACAATGGAAAGTGGTTTTTAGACTGGGATGTTGCAGTTTTCCTAATGTTGACAATAGAAATATCCATACATACTGGTATGATGAATTAGTTCAGCTTGTCTTCTTGTCTATTTTATATTATATATATATATAGTCTCCAGTCCAGACTTGTCCATTCAAGGTAGATTCTGATCTGTTATTGTTTCTTCTCAGGTGTTGACAATACGAGAAATGAGTGCTTCTGTGATGCACCATCCTGCAGCAATGGGGAATGGTGTAATGGACAGCAGTGCTTCACATCCATCTCAACTCTAAATGGGACATCCGTCTTTCAGAGGGGCTGCATTGTGGGTAATGGAGATGAGTCTCGTTGCAAAAACACGGCAACTCCTGAGCTGGTCGTGGAGTGCTGTTCCGGTCATCTGTGTAACATGAACATCACCTTGCAGTCCAGAATGAAAGGTGAGGTGTTCTGCAGAGAGAAAGGCATAACATTGTGTGGAAAACTTGCCTACATATTTTTATTTAATTAAACTGGGGGGAATTGTTCCATAGATTAGATAGATAGTAGATAGTCTTGTAATAAATTGTTTACGTCTTGCATGTAGTTCTTTCCATTTTGATTATTCTCTAAATAAACCTGTAAGTGAGCGTGATTAATTATTACAAATATCCTAAAATAAAAAATGAGTCACTCTCCAAGTAATTAAACCCTGGACTGTATTTATTGCTCTATAGTTAGCTGCTGAGCAGCATTATTACTACGCCTACTGCCAATATGGAAAACCATTTTATAAGTCTGTTAAAGTGGCCAAGAGTTTCTCCTTCTTCATCAGTCAACAGTAGCAGCTGCGTTTCTGCAAGGACGTGGGAATGTGGTTAAAATCCATAACACAATATGTGTGTTGGATACCTTGCAGGTATTTGCAAACCAAATATTTTAATTTGTGTCATTCATTTAAAAAGCTGGACTAGAAAATGGTAACATTATCTCTTTTTAGCTAAGTTATTTTTTAAAAAAATGAAAGTTGCATTTACAGGAAATCCATCATTTGGTGGCCAGTGTTGAATATCTTAGAAAATGTGTTTAAATGAGCTTCTGTGGCTTCTTTAGCAACTGGCCCACTAAGATGTTTTCAACCTGCATGTAAGTGAATGCCATTTCATTTAATGGGTTAGTAATAGTATTGCTCTAATGGCTTTCCTCTTTTTTTCTGCTTCCTCTTATCAGATGTCGAACAGTCTGCTAGCAGACCAGTCCTCAGAGACCAGGAGTGTGTGTGTGAGGGCAGTTTGTGTAAAGATGGCCATCGCTGCGCCGGCCAGCAGTGTTACTCTTCTCTGAAAATGATTGACGGGGCAGCTGTCCAAGAGAAGGGCTGTCTGAGGGATGATGAGGAGGGCAGAGCTAACTGCTCTATGCCACCCTCATCCTTTCATGTTATCAAGTGCTGCCAGGGCCATCTGTGTAACATGAACGTCACTGTGCAAGCTCCAGGGAAAGGTAGCTTTTTGTGCATGTTCCTACCGGCTGCCATATATCGTTAGCCTTGAATCATTTAAGATCACGGACATTTCTGTTTGGAGTTTCATCTGAAACACCATTAATTTGACGTCTTTACATGACTCAGTTTCTGTGTCTTTTACAGTAGACGACGTAAAGCCTTTGATGAAAGAGGAGCATCATTGTGTGTGTGAGGGGAGCTCATGTGCAACGGGGAATCGCTGCTCAGGCCACCAGTGCTTCTCATCTCTGATAGCCAGTGCCGGCTCTCTGGTGTACCAGAAAGGCTGTTTTAAGGTCTATGAGCAGAGCACGATGACCTGCAAGACCCCACCTTCCAGAGACCAGATTGTTGAGTGTTGCCATGGGCACCTGTGCAATATGAACATCACTGTAAAGCTGCCTGTCAAAGGTATGGTACAAGTCTATCTGGAAGTATCACAAGTACTGAAACTGATGAAAATAAAAAACAAGTCATTTTTTGTTTTTCGGTAATGACGTCAGTTCAGTGGGTTTGGTTTTGTGAGACTTACTGGTTTACTGTCCATATACACATTAAGACGGGTGTTTTTTTTTGGGCTGTGAAAAGTTCAGCTTTTGCCGAGAAAGTCCAAACATTGCAAACTGCTTGTGGGAAGATGTCTTAAGTGATGTTCCTCCTTAGATATATGACATATATGGCTCTATTTCTTATTATTCAGAACCTTTATTAATACTGTAATGGTATCAAAAGTCCCCCCTCAAATTATGGTGGTACCACCACCAGGTGTCATGGACACAATTTATTTTAATGTTTTTATCTTTAATCTTGGATTTCATACAGAAACAAACTTTAGGTTGCCACGTAGTTTTGAGAGAAGTTTAGCTAACTAAATGTTCCTCCTTGGTACAACATGGATAAGAGGTCCCCTTTGTTTTAGAGATTTAGAGCCATTTACTTTATTTGATCCCCAAAACAGAAGGAGGTTTGGTCTAAAAGGAGGTAAAATGATCAAGCAGGGCTACGGACTAACTGTTAGCATTGGTTGCACTGGTGCACCTAACTGGGTTTAGAGGTAGATGGTTATTTATGTTATTGTAAACAAAAATGAGGTTTTGGAAAATGTTTATCCTTTGAAGCATAAATGTTAAGTAAAAAACAAAGTGCTAGCTTCACTGAACATTTCAAACTTTAAAATAGCTCATGAGTTTCTGCCTCTGGCAAATTCCCGCCATCTGCATTACGTCTAATCTTTTTCATGATGGTTATATACTTAAACTTGAATTTTGTGAATCTCCTGTTTGGCTTTTCATGTGCTGTGTTTATGTATTGTCATTCACAGTTATATTTATTTATTATAGGATAACTACTCAGTCAACCACTTTGCATTAAAACAGCTCATATAAGGTTAGAGGGATGGTTGATTCTGCTTATCAGATATGATGCAGTTTATGTATTCTCCTGTTCAGTGTTTAATATTTCTTGACTCTCTGAAATTATATAAAATTCTTATCTTTACCTTGGTTAAACTGATTTCATCTGACAAAAGCCTGCTGTTTCAACAGAGGTTTGTTGGCTCCTTGTTATTCTTCCCTCTCCATCATTCTCCTCTGAGACATCTTCATCATCAGTGGTGAAATGATGTGCCCAAGCCTCTTTTTCTATTGACCTGAGCTGCACCTCAGTTTTGTCCCACTCTGGAGTATTTATGACACAAAGAAGAGAGAGAGACTCTGGGCATCTAGAAGTGGTTTTGAATATTATTTAGTCATGGTCTGCTTCTTCCTCTATCCTCTTCGTAGCTGTGAGAGCTAGTTGACGAGAGGCCAGAGGGCAGAAAGGGGTTGAAGGAGAGAGTGGCATCTGTACACAGGGCTATTGGCCTTTGCTGTTTCTGTCATGGGTATGTTTTCTCCTGCATCTGGGCATTATGTAATATTATTTAATAAATATTTCTCATTCATTTAGCCTTTGAAAATTTGATCAAAGTGAAATTAAGTTAGGGCGTAAAAATATTCAAGGCTGTTGAGAACCTGTACCAACACCCAATCCTAACTGCTACCCCTCTGTATTGTAGAAGTAAGAGGTAAGGACTCTTCATGCCGGGTTTACACAAATGTGTCCTGAACTACCCACTGATCCAAAATCACAGAATAAATCATTAATAGAAAACTGGATAAGAAGAAGCTGTAAGCACAGTGCCATAACTCCAGATTTGTCTTCTGGTTCCTGAGAAGCGCCTTTTGGTGTCCCTATATTCTCTAATAATTCTGCTCCTCAATGCTAAGAGGTTAACCATTGTTTCTCTGATACTTTTCTTTCCTGGTAATATTCTAATATTTAAATGTAACAATAATGTAACAAAACTAAAAGCTTTTAACTTGTGTAGAATAAATGTTAAAATAATAAGTGACATAAAATATTCTAAAGTGCAGTTGCAATGCTGGTAAGATGTTTTTATTATAATCAGTAAATTTAGTAGTGGTGGTAAAGGAAGTTGTATGCAATGTATCACATTTCCATGGCAACCGTACGCTCATGATGCTGAATGTGCGAAAAGTAACCAGTGATATTGAATCTAGCACAAATGGGAAAACTGGGGAATGGGAAAAGGTGTTTTGGTTAAAACAATTTATCCCGATAAGCTACACAGATTCGGCATACATCTCCATGTTTAATCTTAGTTAACACAGAAAGGTCATAATGCTGTTAAGGTGTTAAACTGGGTCATATTATAATCATCAGATGTTTTATCAAAGCAAAATGAGGGTTGCTGTGAGTAAGGTTGCTTTTCTTCCTCACAGACTTGTTCAGAATAACATGGGCAGAGATTTTAACCGCTTTTAGTCGTCTTCTGCGATGACTCAGATAACTGAACTCTGCAAGATCACAAATCAAATATTTCATGCTCCTTCAACGTCTTTCCTGTTGCATCTGTTACATAATTAAACTTGCTGACGTTTGTTAATAAATCTGCAGATTCAGTTACATCTCCATCATGCTCGTGACTAACACTGTTATTAAGGATATTGATCATATTCCTGATTTCACAGAAACCTCAACACACCAGCTAATGAACTAACCTTCTGTATTTATTTACATATTAATCAGGTAAATAAGATGTGATCATAAGAAACTGCACAGGGATTAGGATGATGCCTATTTGTGATTAGTTCTATAGTGTTTTTTTGCACCACATTGCTCCTGTCAGGTTGTCATGGATATGAATAATTATATAGACTAGATTTTTTATATGTTTACCAGCTAAATGCACCCTCATCCATGTTCTTGGCTCACAGGTAGTCCAGAGAAAGTGTTACTAGTTATGCATATAAGGAAGAAGGCGATCATTATGTGAGCTGAGAAAAGAGGGATCATTGTCTGTGCTGCAGACACAGTGGAGCAGTCTTTGCTCTGGAATGTTTGGAAAGTATGAATGATTTTCAGTTCCTCATGCTGGCCTTTGCTGACTTGATGAGATCCTCTTTGTGTGAGTGTACATATCAATGAAAGCTCTTGAATATGTGTTATGTACACACATGCAACCGTATGTTTCTTCATATCGCAGAATGCTTCTGTTATCTGAGAGAAAATGAGTTTTCCATCAATGTTTCTTACTGTAAAGCTCAGTTAATATGTAGGTTCATCTGTTGTTTACTGCAAACTAGTGCACTCCTAAGACGGACTGAAGGTGGATTTAATATTCCCAGGTTACACCATATTTCTCTTCTTAAAGGTCTTATTGTCTAAAGAAAGTATCCTTAATTTTATCTCTCCTTACAGTTTATGAACCGCCCAATTACAGTGAGACCACACTGACTGTTGCCATCGTGGCCCCCATCATTGTTCTCATTGCCTTGTCTGCTGTGGCAGTCCTCGTGTTCAGACGTATTCACCACAACCAAATGGAGAGACTGCCATCACGAGATGCTGAGTATGGAACGATCGATGGACTCATAGCATCTAACGTAGGGGAGAGCACTCTGGCGGTGAGTAGCCGTGAACCACAACAGAGGCTACCTCCTCTACTGTGTTTAAAAAGGAAGTAAACTATTAGAGATCATATATAGTTCAATATTAAGAGCTGTTGTAATGGAGTGGTTGGTCAGGAGGTTAAGTGTAATTAAATCCAGGTCTTGTTACTTACTCAGTGGGAGAACTGTAGTACTTATAGTGATTATAGAGTGCTTATAGTAAGAATTCTGACTTTTTTAAAAAATAAAACGTTTTGGTCAATAAACATAAAATTAAATATCCCCTTTAAATAAATATTTATACTATTGTTAGGATGCAGTAATAAAGCTGTGGTGAAAGCTTTAATGGTGCAATGGGCTGGCACAAGCAGTTCTTACTAGAAGGCAGTAGCAGCCGTCTGGGAATTTATTTTTATTCCAAAGGAGAAAAATCTTAGTTTTTTCTCTGGAAAGAAAATTTGGACCAAATGTCACAATTCTCAAATTGTATGTAGTGGAAACCAGACACTAAGCATCACCACGAGCATCGTAAAATCTGATTCCTGTAAAAACCTTTTCTCCTGTGTTTATAGCTATTTATTAAGAAATGATAATGTCATTGCATCATTGCAAACACAGCTAATGGTTCAGCATTACGTGCAATAGTAATGTGATTGCTCATGCTCAAGATGAGGAAGATCTGTCCCCAGACATGATTCAACAAAGCGCGCCATCATTGTGAAGCATTGTGTGCTTTCCAGATAATAATCTGAAGAATGTTTTGGTACTTTGGACAAAAGAGAGAGCGAGAGAGAAAAGTTGAAGTCATGCATAGCAGATTCATGAGAAAAGTTTGTTTGTAAATGTGTGGTTGGTAATGGAAAGATAACTTTCTGAGCGTTTTCCCAGCAGTCTCTCTGAGGAATGTCTCTGTATTTTATCCTTTTTCAACCATGGCCTGTTAGTTTTCTGCAGAGTGGTTTATGTTTTGAGGCCTGCTAAATTGATCCAGAGTTTAGGTGGAGTCCTGTGGTTAGCATTTAGCTTAGAAGGCAACACAGTGCATTCACTGGCTCACATACTGTGTAATCAAGATCGCAGAAACGGCTCACAATTCAGTTGGTATCCCAAAAAATCCATGGCTTCTTCCCTTTTTTGTGATTGTAGAAATTCTGCTAGTTTTTTATTACATTAACTTTCTCAAATTCCAGATCATGCTGTTTACTTTTAGTCATTAAAAAGAGCTGGTGTAGCTGTTAAATGGTGTGTTTGTTCATTAGTCACAAACAACACAACTGCCTTCACTCTTTCTCTTTTTGTACTTCAGCATAATAAAAAAGTGATTGGTAGCCACATAAGGAAGACTATTAAAACAATGAAAGCAAATCTGACTGAAACACACATGCTCATTTCTCAGCAGCATATCAGGTTATAACAATCTTGCAGTGCTTTTTGCATCCTGCTCTGTAATGGCCAGACCCAAATATTCCTCCCTAAAATGAAAAAAAAAAACAGTTGCTTGTGCCAAGAGAGGGATTTAAACTCCCTGCAGAGTAACTCATCATTCATTTTATGGCCTCCATCTTTCATTCCTGTGTTGTGATTCCAGTAGTCTCTCAGGCAGCTCTTACATTATGCATCTGTTTATCTCAGGCATCACTCGTCTGTTTTCACTCCCCCTTTCCCCTCTTGGTTCAGTCATTTGTTTTTCTCAGCAGCTGCTGGCTTGGTTGCTGCACACTGCCCTCCTGTGTCAGCCCCGTGACACTACATGTCTTGTAGATTACACAAAAATAGAAGGCTTAGCAGCATTGCGCCTGTTTTGGAGTCTGGCCCGTGGATTAGATAAAATCTCCAGCGCCCACACCAGTCAACAGGGAGGAGGAGGCTCCCGCGTTGTTTACTCAGCAGGGAGCACTCAGCACCTCCAGCACAGACGCACAACCACACACACTCATTATTCTGGCACACACACATCTTGCAACCCGCCATCCCGTGTGGGTGCCACATCAAAGACCGCCTTGTTATATTAATCTCCATCTGAGTCCCAGATGCCCTGTGTTTCATCATTTTTAGGCTTGAACCACAGGAATTTTTTGGGTGGGTTGTCATTCAGATGGCAATCTTCCAAATATTTTAAGACACTCTAGTATACATCTATAGTTTGTTATATGTTTTTCCTTTTCTAGGATCTGCTGGATCATTCCTGCACTTCAGGAAGTGGTTCAGGGCTCCCTTTCCTTGTTCAGCGAACTGTTGCTCGACAAGTCACACTGAACGAGTGTGTAGGTAAGTATCACAAAGACTTCAGTCACCTCATTCTTTTCAGTGAAGTATCCAAAGTGTGCTGAGGCAGGAGCCTGTGACAAGATGTGGTAAAAATGATCCTTGTGTCTGATGAAGCATCACAACACTGACAGATAAACATGGGATTGTGCATATATTTTATTGTTAGGCTGACCTTTTGTTTAATAAATTACCTAATTTCTGCTGCCACAATCACTAGTTATAGGAAAATAGCATCTTACTGTTTGCTAAATCTACAAATTAGACCTTGTGGTTTGTTTTTAATTTGTCCACCTTGGTCTGGCCTCATTTACAATCCCAGTCCAGTAAATGAGTTCAGTAAGCAGCAGTTCTAGGTCTTATAAATCAAATAATAAAATATGATATTTTGTAACAGGGCCGGAGTAAATATCCCCAATGTCAAGATTGGAATTTAGCTTAGAGGTTGTTTATGGTATGTCAAGAGTCAGCAGCAAAGATATTTTCTTACACAAAACCGCATAAGCAGCATCTTTAATGGTGCTAAAGTCTCCTCTGTTAAAATGATTTGCAGTAATACTCCTCTTCACTCTTCTTCACCACCTCTGCTCCATTTAGATGTATTTCTATATCGATATGAGGCCACTGGAGGGCAGTATCAACACAGACATTAACAAACGGCTTCACCATGTCATCAGTGTACTGAAGTGTTACAGTTTGTTTTTGGTGCTGCCAAACTGTTGCCTTTTTACACAGTGCATAAATACTAGTAGCTACACTGGAATACAATGAGTCGTTTCTCATTATGATGTGAAGCCAATACGGACACCGGAGTCAGCTTGTTTTGTCCCTGTAACTTCAAAGATAAAGCGAGATAGATCGGTCTTTTTAGCTGCACATTAAGCTTTCTTTGCCAGACAAGCAGTGATCGAATGACAGATGAGAAATATTATTGGATTTTTAATTTTTTGCATTATAACTTACACAAGTTTGCAGCACTACTGAAATTCAGTAATAAATTCAGATGCAATGAAAAGTGTCTGGAAAACGGTGCTTATTGTTATTATAAGTGGTGTACTTTAACCTTGACAAGGCCTTTTTTCAGCCTCCTATATATGACATACCTTGATTAAAGGACTGTATATATCATTTTGGTCTCAAAAGCAGGATGAGATGAGAGATCAATGTTGAAATTAGTAAATGTGTTTGTCCAAGTAAATCCTTACAGTAGAAAATGTAAATGATCATCTCCTAAAACCAAATCATGTTGCTTTCAGTGAAAGTCAAAGGAAGACAATCAGAATTTTGAGATCCCCAAATGAACCTTTAAAACACCACGAGGATCCAGAAAGAAGTGAACCTCAATAAAAACCTCCTTTGTCTCTGTAGACCTCCGGGATCTTTGTGATTTAGTTCAAACAAAGGCAGAGTGATAGGAGAACACTTCTTTTAAAAGGTAGAATACATTTTAACCCCCAAAACAGCAAAAGGAAAACATGATTTATGACTTGTTCTTTGCTACTTTGTTTTGAGCTTGCAGAGTTTTGTCAGTGCTTATCAGACAGGCATCTTACTAATCAGCAGGGGCTCTGCTTCAACGTGACACCATGTTTGTGTAGGTTGAAGCAAAAGCAGAAAGTTCAGGTTTCATATTTTTATTCATTACCATGCTGTTTTTATTTGGGTTGTATTGCTTAGCTGAACATCTCTACACTATTTTAGCTTGTGCATGTTAGGATTGGTGTTTCTAACATGTGAAAATCTCCTGTACTGCACATACCTTCATGTTGCCCCCTGCACAGGTTGCTCTCATCAAGAAGAAGTTTAGCTTTTTTTGTTGTTGAATTCACATGAGCTACCGCTTAATCCAATTCAGGCTCGCAGGGAAGCTGGAGCCTATCCCAGCAATTAGCAGGCAAGAGGGGAGGGTATACCCTGGATATGTTACCAGTCCAACACAGGGCCCTTTACCCTGGTGTTTAAAGTAAAATGTTATTTTCTGGTCCATACAATAAGTTTCTGTATTTTACTTGCTTACCACCACCCTGTGTGGGATGCAGTGTCTGACTAAACACCACACACTAACATTATTAATATGTAGCTCCACATTTTACCAAAAAGCATTAGTTTATTTGTATATGGTAATCTTTTTTTTTAGGTAAGGGCCGTTATGGCGAGGTATGGAGGGGGCAGTGGCAAGGAGAGAGTGTCGCTGTGAAGATCTTCTCGTCCAGAGATGAGAAATCGTGGTTCAGAGAGACTGAAATCTACAACACTGTTCTGCTGAGGCACGAAAACATCTTGGGTATGTTGTATGTAACATATCACATAGGATGTAATATAGCAAGTTATTTCCTTTAACTTTATGAAGCAGTGTTGGATGTATTTGTTAAACTTGTAAACAAAATGATTAACAGTAAGTTATAAAGAGTAAAGTAATCGAGCTATACAGGAAATATGATGTGTAAAGGTAGTTTATGTGTAGCTTAACTGTCCTGCTCTTACTGTTAACTATACCGTTTCAAATGTTTCCACAACTCAGGCTTCATTGCCTCGGACATGACTTCCAGGAATTCCAGTACTCAGCTGTGGCTCATCACTCACTTCCATGAAATGGGCTCCTTGTACGATTATCTTCAACTCAGCACACTCGATGCATCCAGCTGCCTCCGCATGGCCCTCTCCATAGCAAGCGGCCTGGCACATTTACACGTTGAGATCTTTGGCACTCAGGGCAAGCCGGCCATCGCCCACCGAGACCTCAAGAGCAAAAACATATTGGTGAAAAAGAATGGACAGTGCTGCATCGCTGACCTGGGTGAGAATTTTGAGTGTATATATATATAAAGTATATTTTCAAGTCTAAGGTAGCTCTGAATTTGTGCTGAAGAAAATGACTTCAATATTAAAGTTAAACTTAAAACAGCTCCAGTGAAAGTGCTCACAAGGCGGTGCATCAAAGCATTAGATAAAAGTTAACACTAATGAACAGGTTGCTTTAATATTATGGCTTATTAGTTTACATAAGAGCTGTATCTGCAGCAATATCGCCCTTTTCCCTCTAACGTCTCAGCCATATATGTTGTTCAATTAGGAAGAATAACCAACACTAACTGCATCACCTGCCTTCAACCAAAAACACATTTGGCTACTTTATCTAATTTACCTATGTTCCATTTGCTGAATAAAATCTAATGTGAGCTATAACCTGGTGACGGGCTTTACCTGTTTACAGGCTCTGTAATGAATTCTGCTCCAACTGATGCATTTTATTGTGCCGACAAATATGCTTGCAGTTATTTGTCTCATCTGCCTGTTTATTATGTCAGAGTACATCCTGTATGCTGGAACAGAGCTGTTTGCTCTGATCAAGTGATGTTTTATCATATAAATCAGTTGAATGAGCCCAGCGTGACACGGCTATTTGAGACAGGAAGTTACTTTCCACTCAAAATGTGTCTGAAGAGATGTTTGTCATCTGTGCAGGTGTGTGTGGATTGAAAGCTTTTCTGACTCTCGGCACCCAACACAAAAACAAATGGAAAGATTTTTTAAGAAGTCTATTTATTTATTTTTTGTCGTAAATGGAGGAGACCTTTTCATGCACGCTTTTTCGTTCTAGGCCTGGCAGTCATGCATTTTCAAGACACCAATGAGTTGGATGTGGGCAACAACCCCAAAGTTGGGACGAAGCGCTACATGGCTCCTGAGGTGCTCGATGACTCCATTCAGATGGACTGCTTTGAGTCCTTCAAAAGAGTGGACATCTGGGCTCTCGGCCTCGTGCTGTGGGAGATCGCCAGGAGGACGGTCAGCAATGGTCAGTACACGGTTCTGGTGGATGCTGCATAGTCCTAAAGTCACAAAACCTTTCAGACCAGCTGCTGGGGTCACACAGCTCTTACTAAGAAAAACTGGTACAGCACAGTTAATGCAGGCTGTTTACAGAATAAGGGCAGGTGTCATACAGGTTTATTACACATACAGCAACTTCATGGGGCGGTGGATGGAGTGACGTACATAAAAGATAATTGCTACGCTTTAATGTAGTGTCTGTTATGTGTAATCCAAGGAAGAAAGGGGAAAACCGAGCTTTCAGGTGGATGTGAAGTGAAAGCAGCAGTGTGGGAATCTGAGCTTGTGCAGATTTCTATTTTAACAACCAAAATTGTGTTTATGAACCGTGCTTCAAAAAAAGTGTATTTATGTTTGCTACACTGTTGATACATTTAATTTGCAATCTGACTGGTATTGCTATGTGAATAGAAACTGTAGCTCTGGAAACCACAGGCTGTTGCCGTAAACCAGCACTGAAACCACATGTGCCCTCATTCGTAGGCATAGTAGAAGACTACAAACCCCCTTTTCATGATGTGGTCCCAAGTGATCCCAGCTTTGAGGACATGAAAAAGGTTGTGTGTGTGGATCAGCAGAGACCCAACATCCCAAACCGATGGTTTTCAGACCTAGTAAGTATTGATCGATGGTTATTCTCTCACACACAATCCCTGTCTACATGTTTTGGATAATGCAATGGCATTTACTTATTTATTTCTTGTCATGTTTAGACGCTGACCTCCATGGCCAAACTGATGAAGGAGTGCTGGTACCAGAATCCTTCAGCCAGATTAACAGCACTGCGCATCAAAAAGACTCTTTCAAAGATCGACAGCTCTCTGGATAAAATAAAAACAGACATTTGAGCCTCTCCCCAGGAAAAAAAGAGGCCTTTTGAGGACATCCAGAGGATGGACCAAACAAATCTCCAGAAACAAAGACTTAATGGGTTTGGTGCCCTTATAGTGGCACAGACCTATATTTATTTTAAACTGTTGGTGGGACACATTTTGGCATCCAAAGATGGCTTATAGGGCATTTCTAAGACTGCCCAGTGGAAATCTGTCCAGTTTATGATGTATGAGCTGGGCTGTTAGGAAGTTCCTCCAGAAAGAAATGGTTTCCTGGGCATTTCAGTAATGCGTTAGAAGCGCAGACTTTGACACCTTTTTTTTAGTTTGAGTTGTTTTGCATTCATTTCCATTATGGGGGTTTATTTTGGGACGCGACCAACTTGCCAGTTTAATTTAGCATACCAATTTACATGCCTTGTAGAGATCACTATTAATGTTTATCATGCACCACTGTTTACAATACTGTCAGAACAAGTTACCTGGAACTTCATCTATTCTGTAACATTCATTATTACAGCAATGTCGCTGGTACTGTTCCTTCTCAACTGAAGGGACCTTTTGGAGTTTTAAAGTTTTTTGTTTAGTTTTGCCAGCTTTACAGAGACAAATGCTAAAAGATCAAATAAAATATCTGCTAGAATATGCTGAATTCTCCTCTATAAGGCCCACAGGCCTGTATACTCTCTTAACGCGTGGATTTTTGTCTTAATGCGTGCATTGTCAAGAAATGAAGTCAAACTTCAGCCTTTATTTTTATTTCTTTAACATTTTATATTAATTAGTGATTTCTATGAATTAAATAGAAAAAAAAGATGACATCTGTCTCTATCTTGATGCTGTGTTGTGATGTATCCTGATAGTGGGCCATGTTGGTTTGTCAATCATGGCTGAAATATGCGGCCATGAATGGTAGCGAAGAGAAATTTCACCTTCAGAAAAGGAATTTAGCAGAAATCTGTTTGTCCCAACAGCGTTGTAAGCGACTGCCTCATTTACGGCCTCATAAAACGATTCTTTTGTTCGAGGCCGAATTTCCATTTACCCAACTTTGATTAAAATATGTGCAGAACAGGCGTCAAGCTGCAACCTTCAGAATCTGTCCAGCAAAGAACTGAAGCTTCACAGGAAAGATATCAATGCAGGTTATTTAGAACAGTGGTCCCTCATTTTCCCACTGAGGAGGTCCCCAGCCTGTGAATACTCACACAGTGGTGAGTTAACATGTGTTTTTAAATGAACTGGACATTTTATCCACATAGATCTGGCATTAGGGAGAAACGGTAAATGTTTTAAAACCAGACCCCTAAGTGAATAACTGGGTGTTATCAGAATGTGTTATGAATATTGCAATGTGTGTCTTAAATCAAAAATGAGAAAAAAGCCACATATTGCTACAACTTGTGCCTCCAATCAGTTATCTTCCATTTATTGGAGTTTTGTGAGGATGAAGGTGGAGCACTTCATGGATATCCTGGTAACTCCACCAGTATGAGAAATGTCTGAACACCACACACAAGATTTGTTCCCATTTACAAAAAAAAAAAAAAAAGTGTATATGTTTATCTTTGGCCCCTGTCCAGAGTGTACCCTGCTTCATCTGTTTAATTGCATAGTGGGGCTTCAGCTTCCCCACAACCCTGAATTAGACTTTGCAGTGTAGAAAATGGATGGAAAATAGGTTGGGAACCGATGATTTAGGAGACTGATCAATATGCCAGATTGGTTATAGTCCAGCTGACCGAAACACATGAGTAAGAAGAGATTTTGCATGCATTTATCAACAGCTGTCAGCCCTTCTACTCAGACAATCCTCATATTAATTGTAATTTGATCCATCAGCACCCACAAAGGTTGGCTTTGCCCTTTAGTTTTAAGTTTCATACATTCAATAGTGTGAATAGGAGGGTGTTGGAAAATCAAACAATAACTTAAAGCATATTTTTATGTTAAAATCCAGTCCCCCTCGGTCTTTGATTCGATACATTTTACTGAAGGTTGCACAGATTTGTACATAGTTGTCTCGGAGTTGCTCTCGCGACTGGCACTATGACACTACTCCCACACAAACACCTGTAGACAAATACCTGCTGGGTCTGGGAAACTTGCAGTGAATCCTACCTCTGCATTTTAGCCAGGTTAAAATCTGGACTTGTCTGGATTATTGACATCCCATTTGTTGCTGGGCTTTTGAACTTTCCTTTTTCAGACAGCTGGCACGTCCGTACCAGGCTAAACTGTCTCAAACTTTAATGTTTAACATGCAAGCGTTGGCCTGTACAGTCTAAAGTGTACAGCATAGTCAGAGTTTTATTTTCTCCTTTATATCTCTCAGAACATTGTGTTGTTCTTTTAGAGCAAACTTACTCCAACCCTGGGATGATTTTAACCCCTTATGCATATTTATCACTATAGAGAGATGGACTCCAGTCTCCCTCTTAAATTTCTAGCCAGCAACAATAGCTCATCTTTAATCATTTCCTCCTTGGTGATTGAATCTCACAAAGTCAAAGCACCATTATTTAGTGCTTTATCCACTGTCTATGCTGTCTAGTGAATACATGTAAAAACATATTTTCTGTGTATTGTGTTGGTCGGCCTGGTGCAGCTTCATTCATGCCTCTGTTGCTTGCCTAGTAACTTGGGGCCCCTGCTGTTGCCATGGAGCCTAAGAAACAGAAGTATGATTTAGTCATGTGGTCAGCTGTAAATAAGCTCTTGTGTGCAGGTGAGATGGGCTTTGCACACAAGCCAATGAAAAGGAAACCCCATCAGCATTTTGTCATCAGTGCTGCTCAGTCACCGACTCACCACAGTGGATGTGGTGAAAGATGGGACTGCTGGCGGGAACACAGCTGTAGTGGCCCTCAGGTGCAAAACATAACATTATATATGACGGCACAACAACACAACCCTGAACTGAAAACATTTTAGAGGTAATACGATATGCCTCGACAAAACTGTTGACAAAAGTGTTTGCAAAGTCTATTTAAATGCAAAAACAAGTATTTTGGAGAATTCATAAGTTAAACTAAAATCACATCAAATGCAAAACAATGTATATATATATATATATATATATATATATATAATTTTTCAGGTTGTGTTCACTGCTGTAC
>JBAMHV010000013.1:14095772-14107593 GCA_037177535.1 Pseudomugil gertrudae
ATATATATATATATATATATATATAATTTTTCAGGTTGTGTTCACTGCTGTACAAACGTTTTGTTTTATGACGTTTTTATCTTCATAAAATGGAAAAAGTTTGGATAAACTAGTTTTAGTATTTGACCAGATGAATTATTTAATGCTGTATTAATAATGCAGCGAACTTGCAAACAGATGTTTATCAAGGTAAAGACGAGCACACCAAATATTTGTTAGAATTTCATATTTTTGGGAGGTGAATGCAAACCTCTGGCCTTCCATCTGTTTTTACGCATAGAAACAATTATTTTTAGTAACAATATAACCATAATTAGCACTAAATGGGTTTGACAGAGTCGCAGCAGCCAGTCTTGATATCTTTTATCATTAAAAACCACTGAAGTTGTGCATTTTCCTCTAATTCAGTGTGAATAACGGGTTTTGTAGAAGTTGAAGCCTCGCGCACAGAGATGATCTCCATATTCAGCAAACAGACGATCACATGAGGTGACGTTTCCCTGAACGCGCTACAGTTAAGTAAATGTGCAACACACTTTCACTCTGGCTGCCATTCACATGTCTTTCTGTGAGCTCTGCAGCTCTAATCCTCTTACATCCCGGTCAACAGAGGCGGAGCGAGCTGCGTTTCCTCCCCGCTCATTTTCTGTGCATCTGTGGCGAGAAGTGCTCAGACTTTCACTGCGATGTGGATTTTAGTTTTTCCCACAGAGTAGCTGCCTGTGCAAACGGTGCGCCCAGGAAGGGGGCAGATGCGCCTCTTACCATGACTGGTCCCAGGAAGCAGAGCCTTCAAGTGGCGTTGATCTTCCTGTCGCTCGCGCAGCTGACAGCAGGTACGCTGATCACTCCGCGTGCATCACTTCTCTTTATCCACTTTATCCACTCGTTATCTGCCATTCTTTATATAATTTATTATTCTCTCACAGTCAGCAGGTGGGCGGAAATGTGAGTTATGTCATCCGTACTGAATGAAGTTTATTGATCAGTGATTCTGTTTAAGCATCACAAAGTACCAACAAATGAAACGTGTTTCTTCACTTTTTTATGCTGATAAGCTCCCTGGGAGCATGAACTCATTAAACAGAGAAAAACCTGAACTTATTTCTGCAATCATAATGTTTTTCCTTTGAATTACCTGGTAGGAGGTATTAGGAGCGTGTCCAAAAACAGCTTAACGGAAACAGAGAGAGTTCTTTGTGGCAAAATGAAGGAAAGAGAAATAAGAAATAAGAGAGGAAATAATAAATGTGGGCTGGACAAGGGTTTCCAAATGGATTTGATCTTCTGGTTAAGTTGAGCAAACATGAACAGACATGGTGAGTAAGATGATTGTGTCTTGATGACTGAAAAAGGATGAAATAGTTTAAATATTTCTGTACATTTTTAATGTAATTTACATACTCTTAGATGGTCTAAGAAATTCTATTAATCTACCAATTGATTTATGATCTGAGTTTAATCTGGACCTAAAACATTTTAGTATCCAAAAGTTAATCCAAGACGTTTCGTTCTGCATATTTTCCTTATAACAGCATCAATGACACTTCTCAGCAGCTTTGATGGCTGTTTTGATGCTGTGCCTTTCTGCACAGACATGACACCAAGCCGAACATCTTTGGGATTGGATGAAATGTTTGGTTTTGGAAATAATGTTTTCATGTTACACCATCTTTTTAATCACCCGTTCATCAGCAGAGATAAGAACAATGGCCATCACCTAAATTGTTGATCCAAATAATCTCAACCTGCAGCCCTTATTGATATTGCATTCTCATTAGTTATAGCATGTGGCTCAGATTAGATAAAATTATGTGTTAATGAACTTCCAGTTTAGCTAGCTGCACAAATACAATTTTACATTTAGAAAACAGCCTAAATCTAAATTATTTACAAGTTCTGGTTAACAAACAGAACTTTGTGAACTTGTTTTATTATGATGAAGATTGCATACACTGATATATTGTAGTAAGCAACATGCTGTTTTTTTTAAAGAAACGGTTTCTGTTTGTTATGTGGAGAATGAAAAACACACCTGTGGTACCAAGTGTCCACAAGTTATTGATCCGTTTCAACTAAAAGCTGTCTGGAGTTTGTGCACAATGCACTAAATAACTTATTTACATCTTGTAGGTTTACAATATTCTACAAAAGCCAAATACCAGAACAAAATGAATTTACTGCAAATTAAATTAAATTTCCCACAGTGCATTGAACTTCGGCTGAACATTTTACAGGTTTTGTGTTATTTACACAAAGGAAATAATATTATAGAGTCAGTTTGTTATTTATTTTATTTTACTGTTGCAGTTTTAAATGTCTTTTGCAAGGCTGTGCTGGATGAAACACAGTCTGCAGTCACTGAATAATTTCAATCATGGAGAGAAGTTTTGTACAAATTTAAAGCGACAGTTTTGCAACTATTACTACAACACAAGTTTAAACAAATACACCTCACACAAGTACACAAATGGTGACTATTCTCTATTCCACCACATCATGCAAGATAAAACCACAAGCACTTTGAGTTGTCTTGTACATGAAAAGTGCTGTACAAATAAACTTGCCTTGCCTAAAAGAAGAGATTAAACATGCATATCAGTGCTTGGTGACTTAAGAAATTGAGAAAAATACAAGATACAAGAGTATATGTGTCCATTACAGAGAAACAGTAAAGTTAAAAATTTTATTGCCCTTGAGAAGGTTGTTACTAAGCAACTCTTATGCTGTTGAAGTAGGATGACTGTCTAGTCAGTCTTCTCCTCTGCTGCCTGCAGGCTTCTGTTCTAATAGGTTTCTGATTGTCAAAAAAGTCCATGCAAAAACCATGAAAGTGAACAGATATATCCTGCTGAAATCCACACCTCACCACACCTGCAAGTAGGATGCCTTATCCTTCATTATGATGAAAACAGGCGGCTTGCAACCATCATTGTGCACCAGATGTTCCTTTGACTTTACACAACCCTTTGAAATGTTTGCTTATTGCTGTTCAGGGTACTAAAATCGATTTTCAACAATGTGAGAACAACTGAGCGCTGGCTACAAGTGCTTGCTGCACATGTCTTGAAGTTCTGCATGGAGCACTCAGAAAGTAAAGGAGCACCCAATAGTTTTACTGGTTCTGCCTTATTGGCTTTGATTGACAGATCAACTTATTCTGCTGAAAAACAACGTTATGAAATAAATAAATCATTGTGTGAAAGGGCACTATGAAATAAAAACATGTTTTTATGAAGACCCTTATTTAAAAAGTCAAATATAATGAACATAATTTTGATAAAATATTTAATATTAAATTAAATGGTAGGATAATTAAGAATATTAAACTATATTACACAATAATGCTGCCGTATTTAACATTTTAATGGTCGTATATTTATTTCTAAATGTACTTATTTATTTAATGTTGTATTTATTTATTCATGAATAAATTGGCTCTCCATAAACAGGATGTTATATTTTAGGAGCCGCGGCTAAATTAAATGTGTTTATCTGCATTTTAAGAAAAGCAAGTTCTTCACTAATGCTGTTCTGATTGACTTTATTCAAACAAGATGCACATTTATGACATTTGCATGTTTATTCATTCATTTTTATTCTTCTTAATTCAGTTCAGGCTATCAGGGAAGCAGGAGTCTATCCCAGCAATCAGAGGCAGGGAACAGGTCACTAGTCTGTTGCATCTGCATGTACACACATCATATTTGTTGGCACAAATAATATGATTATCAAAATAAGACAAAGTTTCAAAATATACTACAGTGTACTAACAATTTCTTTATTTTATTTCAAAACACAAACACACAGAAAAAGATGCTGAAGCATACATTTAGTGTCGCAACATTTTTTTTTTTTTTTAGATATTTGGAAGATTTTTAATAATTCATTCTGCAAATGGAGCCCTGTGAGATTCTTGGGGCATCTTATACATCTTCCTCTTTTGTGATGATGCTCTTTTAGATGAGGGGGCTTAGGAAGCCGTGAGCTAACATGGTCCAGGATATTTTGTTTTGTGTGTGAGAGCATTATAATGTGGTGAAAGTCCTCCTTTTTCATCTTCACCTAATTACATCTATCCTTCCCTCCTGTAGTGAAATATTCTCATGTCACTGGCTGCGTTACTAGCTCAACGCATGACTGAGTAAGCCCTATGCTTAACAGGAGAGGTGTTATTTTCATTAAATTTTGTGCTTTTCCCCCTCCATCTCTGCTCTATTTGGTCAACAGATATGTCAGATTTATTTTTCTAAGATTCAGAAAAGCTTTCTGAGCCTTTCAGACATTACCTTGCCCTTTGCCTCTCCTTTATCTTAATTACATAACAGACTGAGAAAACAACTTCCAGAAGACAGCTTGTTGTCTTCTTCCAGTCTGTGTAATTGTCCAAATAACATTCAGGTTGTTTTTAAAGGAGTTGAAAGGAATTTATAAAGCTTTAAAATCTGCGTTGCCCGACCTTTGCTAATGATGACCCTGAATAAACCGTCCCAACAAGCTAATTAAGAACTGAGACTTTGGAAAAAGTCATTAAGCTCTCAGCTCTCTTGGGGGACCCGAACATTCATATGATGCTCTTTAACCTCTGAATTTAACTCATTTAAATTTACTCTTCACTCATCATTCAAAAGACATTTATTTCCCCACAACTAATATTACTTTAATATGATTCATGTGTACACTCTGGGTAGAGCTGGAGATCCACTTAAACAACTGAAGCTACTTTAAAGAAGTTTATCCAGCCTTAAATAATATTCACATATTATTTCTAGATTTTTCTTGCGAACTGACATTGTAGCCTCGCTTATCAATCACTCTGCAGCTTATCAAATAAAGCATGGCAGCTCCAAGTAGAACACAAGATTATGTGGGTGTTAAACTAAGAGGCATTACTCTGGTTACCCCGCCTCCAGCCATTTTACAGCACGGACCTTCTTATGTAACAGGAGCATCCTGCTCCTAAAGAGTTAAAGACCACTGGTCATGCCAGTCTAAGAGCGAAACTGATTGTCTGAAGTTGCTTTCTGCACAAATCAATGAATAAAGATGCATCTGTGAAAAAGAGTTACCTAACCATCCTCTGCCTTTTAGGTCTGAAGTGTGCATGCCCGCTGTGTGCCAACCACACCTGTGAGACGGCAGCAGACGGCGCCTGCTGGAACTCTGTCATGCTGATTGATGGAAAGGAGGAGACAGTCAAATCCTGCTTGTCGCCCTCGGAGATGAAGGGCCAGGTTTTCTGCTACAGCTCCAGAAACGTCTCTAAAAGGAACTGTTGTTTCACGGACTTCTGCAACAACGAGACTCTTCACATATACCCAGGTATTGCCAATGTGGCGCTGCGTAAACTTATCCCAGTTCTGCCACTAATGTGTGTGATTTATGCCATTTCACATCAGTCACAATTCATATTGTGAAGATAATATGAACACTGAAATAACAGAGAAAACTGGATTCCTCCTTTCAGATATGCTGTTAATGTCACACAGCTCTGTAGTTTTCCCTGTTTTTCAGTAAACAGAAACACCAATCCAATCTGAGAGGGATTTCCCACTCATTCTGGTCCCGGCTAGACGAGGCAGACGCTGATCCGCCTAGATCCTGTGACATAACAAATCTGGCAGAGGTTATGAGACGGCCCTCCCCTGATTTATAAATAAATACTTTGTCATGCGTGTAGTTCTGAAAGCCTCTGATGGGCCTGCTGGTTTTAAAATGTGTGAAGGTGGTCAGGAGGCGTCTAATACAGTACAGTGGTTCATAATCATGTGTAATATGTGTCATATTAAGGCAGTTCAGCTATATTACAGGCTAATGTTAATTAAATAATTCATAATGAATTTAAAACAGGTTTTTTTTATACACACTGTGTGAACTTATAAACAAGCTGACAGCCTACATGCTTGTCTTTGTAAGGCTTTTGAAGTCAAAAGGAAAAACATTTGAAAAGAATAAATAAATATACAAGATATTGAGCAAAAGCTTGAACCATTACTTACTTCTGTCTTTATTAGACCCGCTCGGACCGGCTTCCCTCTATCTATTCAACTACTTTTAATCATTTTTAGGAATAGTTCTCCAAAGTTCCTGAAGGAAAGCTCTTCTGTGAATGCTGGCTGCTATTTGTTCAGTTCTCTCTAAAATAATCCCTCACTGCTTCAATAATGCTGAAGTCTGGGCTTTGTGTGAGGATCCACAGCTCTAAAAGAACTGGTACCACTGTTTTCAGTCCAGTTCTTTCATCATTTGCCATCAGCCTTTTGGGTCTTCTTTCCTTCTCCAAATATGGCTCCTTGACTCTCACCCTGCATTGAGACCTTTTCTCATTTGGCTTTCAGGGAACCACATGGACACACCTGAAAGCCCAGATGCATCTCTCATGTTCTGTTGCAGGTTTTTGCTGCACTTTATTAGCATCAGTTGGTTTAATAATATGACAAACAAACAAAAAGAAATGATCCTTTCCTGTGAAAATGATCAGGCACTGGACTGAAATGAGAGCGAGAGCAGCCAGTGTCTGCAGAAAGTCTGCAGAGCTATTGCTTAAGACCACTTTAAAAGATTACAGAAAAGTCTGACTTGTTGGAAACTAAATGTAATGAAATGAGGGGTGACTCAAGACTTTTGCACAGTACTGTTAATGTTTTATTAGTTCCTCTCAGAAAACTGTTTAGTCACAGCAGCAACTAACAATATGCTTTAGTTAAAGTTCAAAAAGCAAATAGTATGAAGCTGCTATAAAAGAAATGAGCTAATAAAATAAATAAGCGAGAGAAAATAGGAAGGACTGTATGGGAACAGGATACACAAAAGTTGCATACAGATGCTCGTACAGTGTAAAATAGTTAACCAGTAAAAAGAAGAAGAGCAATGAGAAGGTTCCCAGTTACACATCTGTTAACCTTTGTCTTATTAACTAATGCTCCACAGTGCTTAATAACTAACTGCTAACTTTGTCTGTCAGCTGTTTGCAGCCTACTTTTAATGTTTTTACAAGCTATTGTCACTGTGAAAAGAACTGCAATGCCAGGTTATATTTAGCTTTTGTGTTTGTTGCCACGGAGTCTGCTTACGACGAGCCATCAAACCAACAGTTTATATGACAGTATTGATTAATGTAACCTAACAGAAAAAGGAAAAAGATCCTTTTGTACTGATGACTTCTGCCTGGTTTATTTGGTAATTTAGAAAATATGTATAAAATGTATTTATAATGGCTGTATTGTGAGTTATTACACATTAACTTTTAATCACATATGGGAGGTTTTAAGCTTATGTTGTAGCTTTACAATCATTGTCTTTATGTGTTAATTTACTGGATGTGTGGAATTAAATGACCCTTTAATTTTCACAACTGAAACTAAATATTTCTGTAACTAATACATGAGAGTGATGACAGCTGCAGACAGAGGTTTTGGTATTGGAACTGAAGCACAGCAGAGAGGATGGACTGGAAAGCTCCATTATTTTACCCACACTAAAACCTACAGGATGTAGCTCTCAGGGAGAGGAGTTGGAGACCCATGCTTATCACTCTATTGCAGAGGTGCTCAAGTTCAGTCCTTGAGATATACTATCCTGCAACATTTAGATGAAACTCTTCGCCAACACACCTGAATTAAACTATCATTACCAGGTGTCTGCAGAGCTGGATGACATGCATTTGAAAAAAATCTGCTATTTGATTCAGGTGTGTTGCATGAGGGATGCATGTAAAACGAGCACGATAGGAGATCTTGAGGACAAGAAGTCAGTACCTCTGGTCTAATGCAAAGTAAACCCTGTACCTGAAGGTTAATTTAAATGTACTAGGACATTGTGCAAAATGAATATATCACATTTGTCCTTGCTTGTTTTGCTTCAATGTGAATCAAATAGTTGATTCTCAAAACTGTGATAACTGCAAGTTTACAGTTCATCTACTTTTTCTCATTCCTGGTCTTCAAAAACCACTGTCCTGTTTTAACGGCCACTCTATTTTAACACACCTGAATGAATTAATGTCTCGTTAACAGTTTTTCGAAGAACTTCAGAGTCAGAAACACGCCTGTCGAGCAGAGCAGTGGTGCTTGAGGACAAGGATTAGGAAACAGTACTGATTAAATTATTTGACATAACTTTTTTTTTTTAGCCTTTTGCACATTAGAAAAAATAAAAATTAAAAATTAAACAAACGCCAAAAACATTGACATAGGGAAAATGTTGCAAATAGGTTTGGTGTTAAATACCAAAGTTAAAAGATCTGGACTCACAACTTTTTAAGATTTCTATGAGACACATCTCTTCGTTTCTGACAAGTATTTGTTGCTTTAGTTGCATTTATATACAAAATACATGGAACAAGGTGCTGCAGACTATTGATGAGTGAAAGGGGGCAGGACCCTGAGGCTGTACTGGTGTTGCTTGTAAATGAGGACAACACAATCAATCTGTTCCATTGCCCTGCAAAATATCAACATGTGAGCACACCCTGTGTGTTGTTTGTCTACGTATAAAAACACATTTATTCCTGTGATGCTTCTGCGCTGGATAAGACATGTAGATAAAATGACTTGCGTGCTGTTGATCAGTGTAGAATAAACTAGTTAAAGTCACAAGTGGGTTTTGAAATAAAGAAAAACAAATTTTATGTGTAAAAGGTCTTGAGGTACGAGGCCAGAGGGGAGTAAAGCCTTGTTTTGAACCATATCGTTTCTCCAGTTGGCAGGATGTGCATTTAGGTAAAAGGCTACAGATATCTGAAGAAACTGTGATTGAGTTCACGACATATTGAGTCATTTGCAGATGTTGCATGTTTATGGACCTCTTGGTGAAGACCAGCTCTGGGGAGCTGAGATTACTAAAGGGATGAAGAAACAGCTTTGAGATTTATGATCTTGTGTGTGCTAAGGAGCCTTTATGTTAATATGCAGTTTCTCTTTCTCTGAGATATTATTTCCCCAGACTAATCGCTTAATTGTAGCACTACGATACATTGTTGGGCATTGTTTGCTGTTTATTTTATCTTGTGTCTGTAACTCATATTATCATAGTGCCCTCCTTCTCTGCTTATGTTTGTCCACCTACAGCTAGAATAAAGGTCAGAGACAGAGGTGTCAAATTAGCTCTACCAAACTCCCAGTTCTACTTCAAGGTCTCATTGTGCACCTGCTTTTTACCAATGGATGCCACCTATTTTGAATAAAAGGTTTTTTAATTAAAAGAAAACAAACAAACAAGATATTCTTCTTTTAGAGTGCACGTTTTATGGGCACTAAAAGCCTTTATTACATTTGATTAATGGAATTTATTGGCAGTGATTACATTTTCTGACACTCTGGGGGTGGGGGGGAATGGGGGAATAGGAGTTTTTGGCAAACACAACTTTGCATCTGCCAAATTAATTTCCCAAACTTATTTCAGACATAGCTAAAATCTGCACTCAGCAATGTCTCAATTCTGATGCACATTTCTAAAGTGTGCTATTAACAATTCAGGCTTTCAGAAAGGTTGTGTGCACATTTAGTAACAGCTGCATGCTACTGATAACATCCTGTTTAGCCTAATTGAATTAATATTTTGGCCCACACTTCTGCCATGTTCATCAGCAGCCACCAGGGGGCGCAGCAGTGACAGGAGCATATAGAGACAACTGACTCTATAATATTATTTCATATAAAACTAATAAGCACACAAGGGAATGATGAAATGTAAATGATTTTATGTTAATGCGGTTGGGTTTGTGTGTCATCAGAGAGGCCTTTGGAAGAACCTGGCTGGAGCAGGCTGCAGCTCACTGTGGTGATCCTGGTGCCCTGCTGCTTGCTGTGTGTAGGGATCCTGCTAGGTGTGTGTGCTGTACACGGCCAGCGTTGTGCCTACAAGCAGGATCCAGAGGAACCTCTGGATGATCAGATGTTGATGTCTCCTGACAAATGTCTCAAAGAGCTGATATATGACATGAGCACATCGGGCTCAGGATCAGGTAAGAGAAATGACAGTTACTTTATTAATTCCATAGAGACATTTGAATATAAATAAATGTAAATATAAGATGTAATATTCATATGTTGCATGCTAAAATGTTTCCAAAATTTAAACTATATTTTTTTACAACTTTGTAGTTGTGATTTGAAATCAATAATAAAAAAACAAAAATTTATCTACTGCTTCCAATCAGTTGTTTTCATCATTTACCTTTTATCTTGCAGGGCTGCCACTGCTGGTCCAGAGGACCATAGCTCGGACTATAGTCCTCCAGGAGATTATTGGAAAAGGTCGATTTGGTGAGGTGTGGCGTGGCAGGTGGCGAGGAGAAGATGTGGCAGTAAAGATCTTCTCCTCCAGGGACGAGCGGTCTTGGTTCCGTGAAGCCGAGATTTATCAGACCATCATGCTCAGGCATGAGAACATACTGGGCTTCATTGCTGCTGACAACAAAGGTATCAAAACCACATCAAACATAATTTAATCAAGTGCAATGATACATTTAAATGTCTCCATTATATGACTATGTAATATCTTTCACCCTGCTATAATCAGATAATGGGTCCTGGACTCAGCTCTGGTTGGTTTCTGAGTATCATCAGCACGGCTCCCTCTATGACTACCTAAACAGATACACAGTCTCTGTGGAAGACATGGTTGTTCTGGCATTGTCCATAGCCAGTGGACTAGCACATCTGCACATGGAAATTATCGGCACACAGGGTAAGGGTAATATTATCTGTCTAAATGTAAAGAATAATCTCAAATACAAAGACCTCATAAGAAACTTTAAAGGAGTTTGACTCTTGTGTGCAAAGTAAAGCAAACATTATTCTGTTAACTTTCAATTTCTTTTATTCAGTTTATTCTTTTATTAACCTGTCACAGGATTAGACATTATGACCCCCCCCCACACCCGATTTCCCATTTCTGAAAGATAAACAATATTTGTTGTCATAAGAAGTTGTTTTTTTGTGATCCTTACTTTTTTTTCCCTCTAGGGAAGCCAGCCATTGCTCACAGAGACCTAAAGTCTAAAAATGTCCTGGTGAAGAAAAACGGGACAGCAGTCATTGCAGATTTGGGTTTGGCTGTGAAACACGATTCCAGCACAAACACCATTGACATACCGTCCAATCACAGAGTGGGAACTAAGAGGTTAGAGTGCACAGTGAACACTCACAAACAGAAACATTGTGTTAACCTGAAGTAAAAGGAGCTTGTATGTATTGCTGACTGGTTCGGTGCTAAAGCCAATATATAAGAAAATGCTGAACAAAGTCACATTTGCAAAGGCAGAACTTATTTGTGTGAGGTGTTAAAACCTTTGGACTTTGGCGACTCCTACTGGTACTATCAAGAACTTCCACTCCAACATGACACTTTTGTTCTAAGAAAAACACTTAAATCACAAATTACCTCTGTGAGCTCAGTTTTACTGATTTTATAGTTAGTCTTAAAAACAACACTCTGATCATGGATGTCTTATTTGAACTAACCTACAAGGAAAAGGCAATTAAGCAGATATCACAGTACTGAGCTTTTTTTTTATTAAGCTTTAATCATTTTGTCCTCTGCAGGTACATGGCTCCAGAGATCCTGGATGAAACAATCAATATGAGCAACTTTGAATCATTTAAGCGAGCGGATATCTACTCGCTGGGCCTGGTGTTCTGGGAATTGGGTAGAAGATGCTCTGTTAGAGGTGTTTTGAATAACACACCCGCATTTACACTTATTTATTTCTATCAGTAGAAATACTTAAAAGTTGACTCATGAGGCACAAACAGTAAATTCATGACATCTATGATCACAATAACCCACACTACTTTTAATCCACATTCATTTACATGCT
>JBAMHV010000013.1:14107693-14128013 GCA_037177535.1 Pseudomugil gertrudae
ATATATATATATATGTATATGTATATGTAGGTGGACTGTTTACTGTCTTCCCTGTGGGTCAGAAGCATAATAAAAACAGACTTTGTCAATGTCCTAGGGCTTCATGAAGATTTCCAGTTGCCTTATTATGACATGGTGCCTTCAGATCCATCCATCGAGGACATGAGGAAAGTGGTGTGTGATCAGAAATTCCGTCCAAACATTCCTAATCAATGGCAGAGCTGTGAGGTGAGACAAACAGAAACATCCTCATGTATACTAATACTTTGCTGCTTTGATGGTGTTGTTTTCTTGAGACAACCACATTATAGCCCGTCTCCATATAATGCTGCAATTTGCTTTTGTGGTTTGCTGTTAAAACTCAGCTTGAAGTTGTCCTAAGACAATATTCCTCCATATCTACTATTCTACAACTTTTAATTGCATCCTTTCTTTATCTCACCTGCATCAAATTGCTAAATTTCTTCATCTGGAGGCCATCCAGCTCTGCAGAGGCCTGGTAACGATCCATACATTTGCTCAAGTGTGTTGGAGAAGGGTTGCATCTAAAAGTTGCAGGCTAGTAGATCTCTTGGACTGGATTTGGGCGCCTTTGCAGAACGTCAAATATGGAATGCTGGAAGCAGATAAAATCTATTTGTTGTAGCATAAGGGTTCCATATACAGTAGTTAAGGGCCACAATCCTGCAGGTTATCTGTTCAAACACACCTTTTTCAAATAAATGAGTCACTGTACAAAATTTTAAAGGCAGATTTAATCTGAGTCGCGTGTGTTGTAGCAGGGATTATTTAAAACCTGCAGAATTATGTCCCTCTAAGACAAACTTTGGACACTCCTGCTGCAGCATGAACAATGCTCATTTGGTGCTTTTAATCAGGCATCAATGAGGCATCAAGTTTTTTTTATGGTACATACTCTGCAATTGCTCATCCCACACATGCATTTTCCTTACAAATGTGGCTCCATTTTAAAAGGAAATTAACAGGCTTTGCAGTGGAGTACAATTTATTGCCATAATGTATTGCTACAGAAAAGACATGTGACCAAATTCAAATTTCTTCTTTTTTTATGCTAAGTTTAGAACTTTGTAAAGCCTCAGCATGAAACCGATTAGTGATTTAGTTAAACATCGGAAACAGAAAGCATAAAACTTCAAGCATGAAGTGCCATCTGGTTCCCTTTTACAACTACTGAGCTTCCTGAAATAGCATGCACCTGTGCTTTTAGCCATATTGTTACAGTTCTTGAAACTGACCTGATAATTCACATTTTAAAAAAATCTGTTTCCCAAAAAAATAATCAAACTGAAGAAAAAACATACATTCTTTCAGAGGAAAAAGCCGAGGAACCATGCTTTTTAAAGTTGCAAATAAATCTCCTCCTGGTGAAATTAGTATTTAACCAAACATAGGGCCTGTATATGTTGGCCTTCAAACTGTACAATGCGATGTAGTAAATTCACGGTTCAAGATTGAATGTTTTAGACCAGATGCAAATTGAGAGAGAGGAGTGGACTTAAGTTTTTACTGTCATGTGTCAGCGACCATCAACTGTCAGCGATAAACACTATAAATGTGTTTAATAAGAGATGATGAGGGTAATGATATAGTGCTGGTTTGAATAATATTATTTTATTCCTTCAAGTTTTGGAGTTTAGATTGGATGTTGTATCCATAGTTGACTTCACAAACGTCCAAATGCCATTACTGGAAGGATGCAAAAGTGAAATCCACAATTTCAGAGTTCATCTGTTGTCATGCTTTGATTTTTATAAAGTTTAAAGACGCAGTCTTGTCTAATCCAATAGGTTCAATCCAATTCACTCTAAATGACTTATTAAAATTTCATAAAATCTACTTAATAATTTGTTCATTGCATAATGGTTCACTTAATTATAACTGTGCTTATATAAAGCCAGTTGATTGTCAACAGTCAACAAATGGATCAGATTTCATCAGTTCTCTTCAGTTTTGTCCCCCATCCTGAGCATGACATGACAAAGGAGGGAAAACAGGTGGCAAATCTCCAGCAGAACCTTGTTCTGCATGTGTCTAGACTGGTTAAGAAACAATAATACAATAATAATGTCATATTTATACATGGAGAATAAAGCTCTTTTGAATTCTCTTAGAGCTACTTTATGTAAATATATTGCTTATAAAACAGGCACATTAGAAATGTTGTGTAAAATAAGTGATACTCTGACTTGTCCTGTTTACACACCAGGCTCTGCGTGTGATGGGCAAACTGATGAGAGAGTGCTGGTATGCCAACTCTGCTGCACGACTGACGGCTCTGCGAGTCAAGAAGACTGTGTCCCAGCTGTCTGTCATTAAGGACATCAAAGATTAGCTTGACTCACTGCCCTGCACGTCGGCACTGGTGCTGGCACTGGTGTGACACAACGAACTGGGAACAAACAGGGAGAAAGAGGCCCAAGGCTGTACTCTTCAGGACACAGCCACACCCGCAGAGAGCCTCCTCAGGTTGATGTCGGTGCCAAAGCATAGAGGGAGGGTGTCTGTGGAGGCTTCTTGCAGAGACACCCAGTGAACTGACATTTTAACCAAACTGATTTGAAGTTTTAGGAAGAGCCATGTGACATAAGTCATGTTATATGTGATTATTTTGCTACCTCAGCATTTGAAGTGCCCAAAGCTTAATGTTGCACATTGTTGTGTATTTTTGTTTGTGCCATATATTGTAACAGATGCATTGCTGCTGGTTAGATAGTCTGACAATTATAAGAAGATACAACTAAATTTAAGTGTTTTTTTTAACACACAAACACAATTTCCCCGTGCGATTTAAAAATGCTTTGGCACAGTTTGATTTTTGGTTCTTTTTGTATTGTTTAAGCTGTCTCAAAGGGAATCCAGTCAGAAAAATCTTGTATCCAAGGCTTTCCTTTTTATATGAACCCTGGTTAATCATTCTGTGATACGGAAGAAGTAAATGCATTCATGCTGTCTTCTGTGTCCAAATAACTAAACAGCTGTGGGATAAATCCTTTTATTATGTGATCTAGTCCCACCGAAAACATGAAGAATGTATCCGAGGCTCACAGAGTACTATTTAAATAGATGACTGCATTAAAATGTAAAAAAAAATTATATCTTTAATCTTTCCCTGGTGCCTCTCTCAGGTTAGACTTGATGTTTGTTTCTATTTTTAAACGGCTGCTCACAGAGATGTTTCTCCAATTTTAGAGCTTAATGGGAAAGTTTCTGCCACAAATATTAACATATTATAAAGTTATGTGAAACTATGAGATTTGACGACTTATTTTGCACTATCAAGAACTTTTCTCCGACTCTGGAGTCCAACAACAAAGACCTAATTTATGGTTCAATAACAGAGTTTCTTTATGTTAATGTTGCCTCGTTCAATTTTGCTGAAACAGCATTTATTTTTTAGTTCTGCAGGCGTTTTAAATCGAACCGCATAAAACAAGATCTATAGAGTGATGAAGGAAGAAAGTCAGGAAAACAAGGTGCAAAAAGGCGAAATGGTGAAGCCACGTTTGTATCGTACACAGTTTAAATGATGGGTGCACACTAATGCCGCTGGGTGACGCGGTCTATAAAAGCCTTGATGTAACAGGCTTAGGGAAGGTGCAAGGAAGGAAATCTATACACCATGTGTACTCGCCTGAAGCAATGTTTGTGCAGGAATGCCTGTGTGTGCATCTGTTTGTGTTTCATATCATGTCAAGCGATTTATCATTACAGTGATTGTGAAACTGGAGCTTTGGAAAAAAAAATAGAAATCTTGCTTATCTCTAGTTCTGCATCTGCCTCATTTTTCATGTAGCTGCTAAAGTATCAGTGTTGACACATACTGGGAATGTATTTCTATAACGAAGGGTCATGAATTGTCTCTACTGTCTGTGGAAACCAAGTGATGTTTAGTAGCCTGTGGCTGTCTTGGCAAATATCAAAATATGTGAGAGTATTGTTTCTCTTCTTTTTTTACTCGGTAAAATAAGTTTGTCTTCATTGCAAAGAAAAAAGATGAGCAAGATTGAAAATGCAGCATTTAATTGACTGTGTCTGCCTCCATCTGTAAAAAATAAACTGCTGTTCTTTCTGTATTCATTGATGTGATGAGCCAATTTGATGCTTCTTCAAGAATCAAATGCCATAAAGAAGAAATGGTTGCAAAAACATTAAGTCATCAATGTGTCATTTCTGACTTGTATCTTTGCAGCCTCTGTCAAAATATATCCAAATATATATAAAGAAATGTTACAAGTCTCATGAAATGCAACCTGCTTATGATTTTGAAGCCCTCTTGTTTAAATCTGCACATTTCATTTGTGTAAAACTCATCTGTGTTGTTGCTCATGTGGATTTTGTTCCACTGCATCGTATCTTCTTCTCTTGCACTATTTATTCTGTATAGAGCTGTGGAACCAGTGGGTTAATAAACACCAGTTTTCATGCGCTGACTTTCTTTTGTCACATTGTTTTTCTGCCTCATATTGCAAATGTAAACTTGAAAGTACAGATTGTGCAGAGCTGTGCAGAGTTTGCTGAATGCAAGGCAAAAATTCCCGGCAGCAACCTGTCTAAAATGAGCCACTTTTATCTTCTTCAGTGATTCCTTTATTTCAACTGATGTGACTCATCTTGGCTTTCTGTTCTGCCGCTCTCCTCACGTATGCTGTTAATGTCCGTTAGGCAGAGGAAATAAAGCTGTAACCCTGAAGCCATCGGTGCTACATAGATGAGTCAATGCCTTAACGTTGTGTTTTGCTGCTCTAACAGATTTTGCTTTGATGCCTGTCACATAATTAAGGTCACTTGGTGTCACTTGCCTGAGGCTGAGAGAACACATTTAAAACTGGGTTGAAAATAGCCATACTTCAACTTTTTAAAGGAAATCTTTGAAATTTCCTTAAAGATACAAAAATGTTACAAGAATGGCCCATTAAACATGTTTGGTAAGATCATATAAAATATATTAACAAGAACTAATATTTATTTTCAATAAATTATCCTGATTTAAGGAACTTTTTCTTAGAAGGTGCTGATTTCATGAGTACCGGTAGTTTTTTTTAAAGCCTGTTTTAAAGTATGATAAACCAGTTACAGAGGAAATCTTTCCTAAAGTTTCATTGAACAGTTTTATCTAATAATAATATTTAGACTTGTAACATTTTCTTGTTGCAGTGTGTGTGAAATAATTTGCACAAACCAATCTGTGTGGCAGATGTAGGAAAAACTATTTAAAAGCTTAATTGACCAGTTAAAATGTGTTTTTCAGTGGAGATTCATTTCAAATGCACAGCAGCTACTATATGTGACACGGTTTGCACTACAGCACGTTTCCAGAGGAAGAGCATGCAAACTTACAGCATAAAGCATGTGAGTGGATGTGTTATGGTTGGGCTGCAGCTCATTTGAAACCAAAACATGAAAATATTCTGTTGTCCATTTATGCAAATTGTTCACAAAAGTCTTTTCTGACGTTTGTATTTAAACTTTTTTTCAGATGAAAATGACAACAATCAATCCTCTTTTTTTTTTATTGAGTTTGTGTTTCACTTTATTCTCTTTATTTACAGACATCGTTGCAAAAAGCTTCTCGCATGTTCAGGTATATTTTACAAGGCTGGGCTTATTTTTTGTGGACTGATTCACTCTAAGCCAACTGAAACCTTTTGTGCCATCCCATTAATAATACCGTAAAGTGAATTAGATTCTTTCACATGAATTCTTTCCAGTATTTAATGTGACAATAATGCAGTTGGGGATTTGCAAAGTGCTGTTCCAGACAGTCCCGTGGTTAGTTGGCCCAGTGTACTGCTGAGGATCAGTGAGGTAGTGTGGATTGCTGTGAAGCAATTTGCTAAGAATTCTTTTAAAATGTTTATGTACTCAGGGGTGTTAAGTATCTATAGTAATCTGAAAAAGAAAGTTCTGTGTTTAAACATTATGTGTCTTTACTTTTCAGAGTATGAGTGTTGCATTGGAGGAAAAGTTCTTGCACCAGAGTTAAGCTACCTTTCACCCCTCAGCTATTGTCTCCCTGACAGCCAGCCTGCCCATGTGTGTGATTTTTCTTTGTGATCCCACCATGTCTGATACCTTCAGCCCAATGACCCGTGCTCTCCGTTTCAGGAGCATGACAGCAGCCCCGAGCGAAATCAGCCTTTTGTCTGTCCTCATAAGACAAGTCTCCCTGCTTGGCAGAGCACAGGACTCGGGCTCAGTCTGAAGCTTAGCCCATTGAGAAACTGTGAGTGGAACAGCGTGGAAGCAGGTGCTGATGTAGGAGTGAGGTGGCAATTTCTCATGCATTACTGATTTCTGACAGACCATAAATCGAATTGCTTCGACTGCAAAAAAAGGAAGGGGCTGTTGGGAGGGGATTTATGCACAATAGATTCAACATCCACCCTCCCAATTTTTTTTCAAAACAGCAGACGAGCACTTCTCAAGAAACAGAAGAAAAAGTTTAAAGGAGGTGAACAGGAAAGTAAGTATGCGAGGCTGTGATCTGCAGATGCAGGGCCACCACAGACATCACATGACGAGGATTTCCGCTTTGACACATTTTACTTTAGGCTGCACAGCAGGGCAGGGCCACACATTTACCGAAGAGCTGCTGCAGCAAGACATGATGCTGCTTTGAGGACTACTCTACCATGCAGTCTACCATGAATATCAATGGACTTCAAAGCCAGGCCAGCCAAGAGAAATACATTCTGGATAATTCTCTGAGGAAAAAAAGTTCTCTCTGGTACCGGCGCTCATTAAGGGGAAACAATGATCGACACAGACAGAACACTGGCTCTATGCCCAGAGTTTGCAAGGTGAGTTGATAACTTATAACAACTTCCACTTCCATATCTGCAAACACAACTGTAAAAACCAAATTACCAGAGATTTACTTATCTAAATGATTTCTTTTTTAATCTAAGAGATGTCATATGAGCTCCCTGCAACGGGACAGAAGAGTTTAAAGCTATTTATATTAATGTCACATAAGATTATCTTTATAATGCATCAAAATGAATTAATACTACAACTTCCCATGAGGTATAAACCTATTATATTGGTTCAATGAGGAACTCTGCATTTCTCCTGCAGCCAAAGCTAACCCACTCCAATTCGCTGGTTGACTACATGGACCCACAAAGGTAAATAACAGATTAAATGTGCAGATTTTGCATGAGAGCTTTTGCATGCTCATTGCATTTTAAAGTCTGGCAGCTGGATTTATATGATTTTAAGCTAATTAAAAATGAGAAAGAATTAAATCAATCAAAATCATTGACTTTTTTTCACAGGACAGCAATTATACTGGAAAAACAAGACAATGAAACATTTGGCTTTGAAATTCAGGTAAGCTATGTGAGATTTAATTTGCTTTCACAGTGTTTGACACATTACATGGAAAAGTAGTTTTTATTGATTGTGCGACTAAACCGTCTCATGTTTACAGACGTATGGCCTGCAGCTGAAAAACAGTTCTGCGGTAGAGATGTGCACCTTCGTGTGCAAGGTGAATGAGGCCAGTGTTGCTGAAAGTGCTGGTCTGACCGCAGGTGAACCACCCATTTCCTCCATAGCTTATAGACCCTACACAAGCTTACATACATACACAGCGTTACCTAAAGATGGACAGATATCTCACTTGTCAAACATGTCAGGGCTACACGCCTTAACACCTACTCACATTCACACCAAAATGTATCTTCTCAGAAATCATAACTCCCTTTTTTCCATCCTCGTTTCTCACAGGGGATGTTATTGTTACTATCAATGGGGCCAGCATTGAAGGACTGTCTCATCAGCACATACTTGAACTAATAAGACAATCAACGAACAATCTAAAGTGAGTGACAGCAATGGTTAGCAACCAATGGATTAAATGGTAAAAGAAATAAAGTGTTTCTGATTGTTTCTGTGTATAACTGTGATGTGATTTCAGGATGGAGACCGTATGTGGGAATGTGGTAAAGCAGATAGAGCTGGAAAAGAGGCTGAACCTGCTCCAGGTATGCTCCAAACTGCCAAACTGTCTATTTACCTGCAGTTATGGCACTTCTTGGTTTAATCTGAACTAAAGCTATGAAGGATAGTTGCTGTGTTGTACTGAGAAACTGTCTTGGTAAATGCCCTTCATAGACAAGATGAACAAACTTAACTGGAAGCATAATGCTGGTGTTTTCTGCCCGTACAGCAAACACTCCGTGAGAAGTGGATTGAGTTTCAAGCACTTACATTACAGGAAAAACGTCTTGTGCGAGGTGAGAATATTTGATCAGCTGTCAAACCACAGCACTTCCTTTCTCACAGCCACTGTCATTTCTCTTCAATGACACCGTTTATGAGGTAAAGCAATGCAAACTCCAGATAATTAAGATGAAGGTGTTCCCCTGGGACTTAACATACAGATAGTGACTAATTTCCTGTTGCAGGTTTCTGTTCAGCGTTAACTTTTACTGAAAACGACTGTTATATTTTCAGGTAACCTAAGTGAAAGCAGCCTCCACCCCTTGATGGACTCATCAGCAGTTCTGAGCTCCCCCATTGGCCGCTGTGGCCGGCGTTTTTCCAGTGACAGCAGCAACAGGAGCATGCTTACAGATGACAGCGACCAAGCCAGTGTGTTTGGGGATCTGTGCTCACCAAGCCCCTCCAGTGCAGCCAGCATTTCAGAAGATGGTTGCTTCTTCTCCAGAGACTTCTCTTCACAGGACAGCTCTAGAAGGATTCCATCTAATTTCAGCCATCATCACCAAGCCCTCAGCCACTCCAGCAGCTCCAGTCTGGCAGACAGCAGCAGCTCGCTTTCGCCCTCCTGGGAGGAAATGAGGACCTCATCCTTGTTTGGGACTCTGCCCAGAAGAGCCAGGAAAGCCAGTGTGCGCAAACACATCTTCAAGTTAATTCCTGGACTCCAGCGATCAGTTGAAGAAGAGGAGATGGGCGCAGTCACTCACTGACTTGTTGTCCATGAGTTCATTGTGTTGATCTGATATTAAGAGTTGGACATTTTAAATCATGTGTAAATGTGAAAGTTTAATCTAATGCTTTCTGAGCCTTTAAGGTGAGCCTTGCTCGCAATTTAGTTTTGAATATGTAGCGCAAAAGCATTATAAGAATGAATGTGTGATGAGTGAATGTACACACAGCAGACTGTAATGATGAAATGATGTATCCAGGTAACTTGAAATGTCTACTCTGTGCCATGTTCACATTGTGACTAGCATTAATCAGAGAAGTTTGACCTGCAGCAATTGTCTTCATGTAGCACAGATTTTAGGGAGAAACTTATATGCAGCACTTAAAAGATTTAAGTTCACAAAACAAAACAAAAAAATATCTAACACATGTAGATTGTAGCTCAGCTCAAAACAGGATGTGGGTATGGGGATACTACGTAAGTGCTTTCATTTCCAAAATTACTTTCAGACCCTGTCGGCTACAATGGTTTCACGTGTTTTTGCAAATTCTGCATGCCCTGAAATTTGTATGTGACAATATCTGTAGACATTTTGTAATTCACGCTTTTGTCTGTGAGTCAAGATTATATCAAAGAAAAGAGCTTTTAAATGACTAATACATTTGTTTTCACACACCTGCAACAAACACTCTTTATTCTGCAAGAGGGGAGAAAAGGTAAGAACTGCATAAATGGTGTTAGTGCACATAGTATGTCTCTTCAGAAAACAAAAAAAAAAAAACTTAATGTCAGTTATGAAAAACTTTTAACATTAAATTGACAGAAACATCACCCATTTCCTGTGTTAAGTCTTACCTTGTGGCTTCCGGTCTCTCTATACATGTCTTTGCTGAAGAAAGATCTAGAGAACTGATAACTGCAGTTGGATATCAGGAAACATATCTTCTTTTACTTTTACTTGCTAATAATGGTTCATAACATTTGATGGAGCAAGAAAAAAAGACAGACAGACAAAAAAAGCTACATTTCTTTTTCATTTTCTGCTAAAAAGAAAACCTGTAAATGGATCATCAGGCTGAAAATATAGTTTAAAAAAAGAAAAGAGGTCAGTTACACATTTCCTGCCTGCAGACAGGAACATGGTGCCTTTCAGCAACGGAGGATGCAATATTGTAGTTTTGCATTCACTGCTACTTCTAAAGTTTTTATTAAACAGTGCTGTCCAGTGGTTCTTGACACTCTTTGTGCATATATAAGCCTATATAAGATAGTTTTCTGAAGTTGTTGACGTAATCTATAACAATGTGCCATGTCCTAAAACTCAGTGTTTTATTTTATTATTATTATAATGTTTATTAATAATAATTAATGGTGTAACTACTACTTTCCTTAATGTGACTACTATTATTTTTGTTATTATTGTTAGAGTGTGTATGAGTTAGTCAGTGAATGCCCTTTGAGGGGCAGCCATGGTGGGCTTGGGGATCAGTAACCGGAGCGGGGGTCTTGACCACCCCAAGCATGAGTCTGGGACAGAGCCCAGAGCACCAAGAGCTGCCCACCACACTGGGCCTTGCTCATGGATCTTCCACATGCGCACCGGGTGATCTCTTGTGTGATTTCTTTGAATATCCTGGAATACTTACTGTTTCTTTACAGGTGTAAAGCATGTTTAGTTTTTCTATTCAGGATGTTTTGCAGCAACTGTTTGCTGCCTTTTGTTTTTCTCTCCCATTTTTCGCTCAGTTCTTTTTGTTTCTTCTCCCCTTCTTTACACTGTTTCTTTCTTTCTGGTCCAGGTCCAGCAGTTGTAAGCAGTAAAGGCAAAAACATATCAATAAAAACAATGTTTTTATGTCCAACAATGTTGGACAAGATAGGTTTAAAAAACCTTCATGTAAAATCTTTGAAAAGCAAAACGATATATGACCAAACTAATTTACTAAAAGTGCAAGTCAGTTTGTAGTTGGGTAAATTAACTTTCGGCCAAATGATGCAACAAAATGTAAGTTTATAGAAAGTTGCATCAGCATCTTTGATGTCTGAACAACTGAAAGTCATTATCTTCTCATAAATTCAACTTCACTTCAGTCCACACACACACCTGATTCTGTTTCAAGCAGTAAAATAATGTGTATAAAACCTATAGGAGAATGTTAATCCAGAAAAGCAGCCACCAAGCAGAGATTAAAAAATTAGTACAATTGCTCCATATGCAGCTGCCAGCATCACAATGAATCTTTGTTGGGTCCACAACAAAACCTTTGTTCTTCAGTGATTCAAAGAACACACACATTTACATGGTGCGAGGCCTTGTTAGTACACTGCATGTCCACACCTCCCACTGTTGGTTGAAAGGCAGAGTTCTTTGACAATGGAGAACGGCACGGCTGGAGTATATGTGACCATTTTTAACTTTTAATTCAACAAAGAGCATCAGAGCAGTTTGGTTTCCTTTCTCCTGAAGCTAAAAACAGACACATGGAGACAAGAACATCCCCCTTACATGACCCACAGCTCAGAATACAGGATGCACAGGCATCCCAGGTGTTGGAGGTCATTGGCGGGAACACCTTGAACAACTGTAAGATGCTGGAGGAGCCTGAGGAGACAGATGTCTGGTTCCTGGAGATGGGAGATGACTCGGTGTTCTACAGCGATGAGGAGCAGTCTTTTCAGGACAAAGATGCCATTGCAGCAAGTCATTTAAGCAGCAGCAGGTGTAAACGTCTTGTCAACAGTGTGGCAGACTGCGAAACTAACCAACAGCAAGTAGGTGATCCAGAAGAACTCATTATTCACAAAAGAAGTTCAGTGATGGAGAAGAAAGTGACCAAACAGGTCATCTGTGATGAAGAAGCAAAAAGAATTCACACACCAAAAACTGAAAGAGGGTGTGTATCAGACCAGAGAGAATTATATGCAGAGTATGATGTAATGCCAGGAAAGTTTATGAAGTCTTCTGGGATAACTCTGCAACCAAACTGCACAACTGTACACATGCAAATGCAACACGAGCTTCACAGATCTGCAAAAAAAGGTAAGATGAGCTTATTGGTCAGTGAAGTTTGACTGTTTAAACAGTTTACAGAATGCAAAACAGACACATCCTTTCTCTTTTTCTCAGTTAATCAAGTTAAGCAGGAAGTGGTGTTAAAACGCCCACCATCAAACCTGTACCCGTCAGATATTTGTAATGAGGAGAGTCACCCAAAGAGGAACGAAGAGGCAGAAATCTCCAAACAGCTGTCTGATGCTGAACTCCTCACATCAGGTGACATGCAGCCTGAGGTGGACCTGGAGGTCCATGCTGGGCTTTCTCAAAACCCCGTCCCAAGTAAATCTGCTCCACTGAAGAAATGTGACTTCAGTGCCTTCAACCATCTCACCTCCTCCAAATACAGCACCGTATCTTACCGCAGGATCCGCAGAGGCAACACCCAGGAGAAGATACAAGAGTTTGAGTTCATGTTGATGAATTTGTAAAATATTTTTTTTAATAGACAAGGCCATAAAAAATGTAATTAAATGTCTTGCTGGTTAAATTAAATGTGCTGGTTCTAAAATGTACTTTTGTACAGTTAAACTCACAAATGAGATGTCCCATTTTAAACTGTAGACCCTTACCAGCCATTTCTGAAGTAACTGGAGGTTTAGTTGATCATTTTGTGCTTAAAACTTTATCTAAGGTGGGTATTTACTACTTTCTACAATGCTAGCAGCTATACTAAAAAGCCCTGCAGCTTTTAAAGTTTGGAGAAAGACTACAACAAATACAAATAACCTACAAACCTCCTAAAAATGTCCTGAGGATAAAAAAATGCAATAAAAAAAACTGACACAATTGTATCTTAATTTTATTTTTTTCTCACTTTCAAGACACTTTCTCACCAATTTGACATTAAAATGTTTAATACTAGGTAGTAAAATCATGACACCAGACCACAGGTTTATTGTGTGTTTTGAACCAACACTTCCCTCTAGTGTCATATTAGAAAGTTATACACAGAGACAGTTTTAACATCAGAATCTAAACCCCAACAATGCAACATTTTAACCTACAGATGCAACAGAAAGTATATGGCATCTTGTTACACAATGTCTTGTGTACAGGAAAATCAATGTATTATTCAGTCCCAGTAGAGAAAACAAGTGAGGCACTGTCGAAATCAGAAGAGTTGTTCAATATAAAGTCATCAGATTTCTACAAAAAACCCTTAAAACCCAATAATTTCATAATAAAATATGTCTTTCTCTGGAACCCAACCAAACACCATCAGATTAATGTCGCTGCTACCGAAGCACTTTCATCTTCCTCCTCCCAGTCGTATTTTGAGCATGGACCACAGACCACGATGAAGAATAAGGCCACCAGAAGTTTCTCTTAGAGTGCATGAACAGTTTCTTCTTATCATTAAGCATGGTAATGTGTGAAGTGCCATTTTTGGAAGATATTGCTGGCTTCACATGGGCTGAGACGAAGCGAGTCACCCAGAAGGTCACCTTCCAGGCACAAACGGTCCTCTGCTTGGAGGTGCTCCGCCTTGACAAACACAAAACAGGAAGTGTAATTAACGAACAAAGCATTAGCCTCTGAGCTTACTTTTAGCTGAAGCCTGTTGTGTCCAGTAACTCTTACAGAGGGAACGAATTAAAAAAAGGAACAGACTAACAAGGATAGAGGAGGAGGCAAACAACGCATCCAAAGTAAACTTACCAGAGCCGAGTTGGAGGACTTGTGCAACCAGCGGAGTTCAGGTTTGGAGCCGTCACATGGAAGTAAAGCAAATCTACTGCCCTGGTCTTGGGAAGCAACACACAGGTCGTGCTGCCGAATGTGTCTCATCCAGGTGTAATTAAAGTGCTGACTCTGAATATGAGCGAAGAAACAGCGTTACCATGTAATTATGCTGCATATCGTGAATGCTGTAGGACACAGAGATGCCTCAGTGGGGCTGATCCATTTCCAAATAGACCATATTTAGAAAGCCTTGGGCTTGGACTACACCCTTGTTTATCCTGGCTTTGATTCCATCTCAGACACTCATTATATTTCTCTTGGTTTGGGTTAGTTTTGACATTCTTTCCTGCTTTTTTTTTGTTTTGTTTTCTCCTATTTTAGGACTTTAACATTTACTGCAGCCATTGATGATATTATAGAACATTCACGAGTATTTGCTGTCAAATTATAGATCAAACTAATCTTACCTGCTTGCTTAGATCGCATATCTCAAAGGACAAAGAGTCTTTATGCAGGGTGAGGCATTTTCTCAAGCCACTATTGAAAACCTTAAGAAAAGGAAAAGAAAAATTATGTCCTTTTAGTTAACACCAGAAGAGCACAATGAAAGCATGTGTTTAAAATAAAACATTAGCTTTTTTGTGGAAAAGCATCATATTTTAGAGAATTATTAACCATATAAAGAAAGTGAAACAACACAGTTTGTATGAAGACACAAAACAAGTAGCTCTCTGCTGTAACATATTTACATACCAGGCCCTCAGCTTTAACTAACGGCGCATTCATCTCAGGGTAGACGGTCTCAAGGTACCACTTGAAGCTCTTGCATTTGAGCCTTTTCCGCAGCTCGATCTGCTCTGTGAGGTTGCCAATGTCGATGACCTTTTTATCCAGCAGGTGGTGGTACCCGTGGCCATAGAAAAGGTCCTTGTACTCATCCAGCCAAACTTCAGCCACCCTCGCCAGGTTACGCTCCACTGTCTTCTGCCGGTCCTTTGGGAATTTATAAGGATTCTGTCCTCGGAAAATGTGTCCCACCCGGGAGCAGGGGATGATCTCGATTTCTCCTCCACACATCCAGATCTGTTCAAATGGCAACAAGTACAATGCATGTGTACCCACATACAAATTTCTGTTATGTTGCCAAACCATTTGGAATAAAGCAGTGAGGAAAAAAGAAAAACAACCTTAAATGAAATCTCCATGTTTTCTCCTCCCCACACATCGAGACCGGGATCATAGGTACCCAGCTCAAAGAAGTACTTCTTGTCAATAGAGAAAAGGCCACCAGCCATCACTGGACATCTGTGAGATGGGAATAAAAGAAACACAAGTTATACAAAAATAACAATTATAAAATATAAAGCATGGGGATTTGGCAGTGAGGGCAGTACCTAATTGGATCTGAAACAGTCATGTTGTTCTTCTTAATGTACTTTTCTGATAATGTGCTCCAACCAAACACCAAAGGCCATTTGAAAATACCTCTTTGGAAGTTGTCTACAAGCATATAACTGAGAATAAAGAGATAAAAACACAGGTTACAACATCAGTTGCTTTTTTGCTGCATCACTTATTCAACGTTACTCTTGTAAAATTAATGCACTGCTAGTGTATTACATAAATGTAGTATCAGCCAGTCACCTCATATCCTTGTCATTAATGACTTCAATAACTGGACAGGGCACCTTCTTGCGATCCACATAGATCCTCTCTAAAAGCGGCTCTAGCCAGCCCACATTACACTCGACGTGGGAGTCAAGGAAGGTAAGAACTTCACCTACATTAGGAAGAAAGCAAACATCCTGCTGCAGTTAACCAAATATTGTTTCATATCTGCATTTTTACTGAGTAACTAAACATGTGGAGCTTTATGAAAGGCATGTCTGATCTATACAAAGTATCTAAAGAAAAAACTTATTTAGGGGTGCTTATTTTAGAAAACGTAAACATTGCTTCATTGCTACAGACTGAACAGCTCATGAATTCATGTTAAAATGCTCTGTCTGGTTAGTTTTGGTTTGGTTTGAATGAGAAGGTGATCAACTGAGTCCAACTGACTGATGCTAAACCTTTACTCAGATTCCTGATACCTGAAAGTTACCTCGATAGACTAAGTGGATGCTTACAAGTTGCATATGCAAAGAAGCTCACAAACTATTTTGCAGGGACTCTGTGTAGCTGTTAATCATGTCAGATCAAATTGTCTGTAAAACACCCTCATTTATATAGAATTTAAGTTAATTTTCTTAGGAGTTTAGGACTCTTATAGTTGTATATTACTGGGTATTATATATGCAGACTGCTGTAACATTGGTACTTATTTTTAGGATGAAGTGAATCTATCACTTAGTTATATGCAGCACGAATGAACAGGAATGTAAAGACTAGGGTTGTGGAACAGGCCGAGACTCGTGCACTTTTATTGTGGATCAGCATTATGCAGAAGAGGCATCATGGCATTGCCAATCTCACCAGCAGTGCTGATGCAATTGATTGTATGATGCAGGTTTTTATGCGTAAGCACACGTTAATGCAGTGCTGAGCTTCATCCACTGGTTAGACTTGCTTTTAAAAGTCAAACTCCTGCTATTTGGACTTGCCAAGTACAATGTAAGCCTTCAAAATGTCACCCAGGTTTCGCTTTTTTACCAGATAAAAATAGGCTGTCTGAATAAATTCAACCATACGATTCTGCTTCGTGGTACATGTAAATAATTACTTTCTACAGTGTAATACTAACATGACGACAGCATCGTGCTTTATTAATTAGGTCTAAGGACATAATTTGGCATAATAGCCATTAATCATCCACCATATTTACCTTTGGCAACAGCAGCTCCGGCCAGTCTGGCCCGGATCAGGCCCTGACGCTCCTTCAGTCGAATGATTCTTACTTTAGGGAATTGGGACATGTACACATCTAACTGCTCCTTCAGATAGTCTGCCAGAGTAAAAAATACTCAGTGAAACGGCTGCATGATAGTTACACAAACAACAGAAAAAGAACAACATACTACAGATGAAATACTCTGTAATATGGTGATGAAACTGAAATAAGCAGGAACACACCAAAGGGCCACGCTGTACATTAATTACTGTCAACATCAACGCTTAATCATATAAATCTAATGCAAATGTTATAAATGTGTCCCTCCCCACCATCCCAACTAATCCCATCACTTATGATGCATTTAGGATCTGTTTACCTTTGGTGCTAAAGTCATCTACCAGAATGATTTCTTTGAGTAGGTGTGGTGGAGATCTATTGAGCACACTGTGCACAGAGCGGAGGAGTGTGGACCACACCTCATCCACAAAACAGAAAATGACACTGGTGGAGGGCAGGTCATCATGAACCAGAGTCTGCGCACACCTGAAAACAAAACAAAAAGGATGACTCAGCATAGCAGGTGTTGCAGTTGTAGAGTTTAAGATTTAAAGAGGTTGAGAGGAATTACATCTCAGGACGGGTGTCGGGAATGGCACGGTCCTCTGGGATCTGGTCACTGAGGTAGACATTAAAGTGGCCTTCGTCCCATCTCTTTCTGACCTCTGAAGCTTCGTTGCTGGCAAGAAAAACTGCCTGACCAAACTGTCCCACCGCATTGGCATCTCTAGGATGGTGGGTCACATCTAGAGACAGCACTTTGTGGACACCTGGTTTTCTGCTGTCTCCTGCTTGGAGGTTGGTTGTAGGCAAATCAGGGTTACTCCTCTCTGCCGTCCTTACCGGCTTCTCCTCCTTTCTCTTTACATCTTTAGTGGAAGTTTGGTGAGATATTGTTTTATCACGGGGCGAGTCCTTGTTCTGAACATGGCTCATTATTGTTTCATTATTAGCAAGTTTGTTCTCAACTTTTCTATTTGTCTTTAAGTCCACGTTGCCCCAAACATTTTCTGTAACGTGCACTGTGTTAATGTGTCCCGTCTTTAAGGTTTCTTTGTTTGCATGAACACCTGGTGGAGCCTGGCTTATATTAGCCCATGCTACATTTAGATCCAAATTTATAGCTACCTTTTGAATAGGAGCATTTTGCTTTGGTGTAATATTTTTAGAAAAGGCAGCTTCATGCTTAGAAACTACAGATTCAGAGCCATCACTTTTAGGTACATTATCTGCTTTTACCCGATCTGCGTTTAACATTTTGTCCAACATTTGATCCTGATCAATGCCACCATGTCTGTACACTTGGGCTATTTTGATGCTTGAACTGAGTCTTTTCCCATCAGGTGTGATAGCAAAGTCCAGCTTCTGAACTGGGTGTTTAAACCCCCTTTTCATCAGCTGTGTCACCCTGGACTGTTGTCTGATAAGATCTCTTTCTCTGATCACTCGTTCTTTCAGTAGATGACTGTTCACATCATTTATTGATATTCGGAGAACAGCCATGTCAAACAGAAGCCAAATGACAGAAGCAACGAACACAAACGCCAGCACCTTCCCACTCCCCCTCAAATATCGTCTAAGCTTCATAGTTAATAACTAAACCTATGCGCACAGGTTCATGCTGAAAGCGCCACTTCTGGACCGCAGGGAAACTTTTTCTGTCCTTGAGGAAGCTGGTTGCTTGCGTGGCATGTCGGTAACATTTCAAGGAGTAGCAGCGGTAGCCAGTTGTTGTCAGTCAGACGTCCGACAGGCTCAACTCCCGTGGCGCAGGAGAAACGTACAATGTGTTAATTTATCCATACCGTGTCGCTCCTGTCACGTCCAACCGCGTGGAATCATAATGTCACTGTCTGTCCAAAGACTTGAAATAACTAGTTTGAATTAAAAAGAAAAAATAAACTCGGTGAAAGTGAGTTGGTGTCGTTCAAGAGATTAACAACACAGCAACTTCTTGGACTTACACTTACAGTTTTGTATGAGGACGTAGCAAGAAACTGACGTCATCTCTACCAGCAATCTGATTGGACAGACATTGACAAAAGTCTCAACCAAAGCGGCACACCGGAAGTACTGTTGTACTTGTCTAAAATAAAAGCTTATATATTTCCCACTACATTCGTTTGACAGATGAGTGTTGCTGTTGAATGAGGTATATTGCATTGATATTAAGATTTAAAGTCTCTCATTTTAGGTAACTTCCCTCTTTTCGTTTCAGCCCCCACCAACCTTTTTCTGAAAGTATGCTTACTTTATAAAATGTTGGTCTAAACTTATTATTAGAGATAGTATAAACACCACTTATCAAACGTTGTATATGAGGACTGCTAATGCTTTTCTTGAATATTTTCTTCTCCCATCCCATCTCTATGAACCCGCTGAAAATATTTAGTTTGACACACATCTTAGTTTGAAAGTCTTAATCGGAAGTGCTTTGAACTCAATTTTATCTTTACGTTACATCGGGGAAGCCAGGTAGCTAAATGTAATCAAAGATATCAGATGTTAAGCAGCGAGGTCGACTTTTCACTGGGTTTTTAGAAGTGGGCAAAACCTGGCTGCTCGAACACACACGTATTAAAATGTAGAATGACACAGTGATAAGTAGGCGGTGTCGTCAAACAATGCATACTTTGATTGGTTGACTGTTAACTATCTTAAAGAGAAAGTAAAAGGTCACGTCTCAGATATCTGAGGGTTGTTGCATAATGTTTCTCTTGTAGTGACATTTTTCTGTGTTGTGTTTGACTAAAAAAGCCAAAGTCTATGTTGGGACCAGAGCAGAAAGTTTGGTCTGATTTTCCACATTAGTTCATTCGAACAATTTTTCAGTGTAAATGGACCTTTATCTGCAGATCAGTTCCCAAATACAACAGAAAGCTGCATCTAATGTATTAAAATATGTTATTTTACAGTAACACTACCATTTTCTTGATTATAATGCAGCATTAATATGACATCATTTTACCAAATTACCTGTTGAGGAATAATCGACTTTTTACATTTAATGATGATGATTTAAAAGTCTTAAAAATACCAGACATTTAACAATACTAAAAAAAACCTGATTAAACTTGTAAAAATGTCAAATAAATATTTTAAAAACTGATTAAAGTAATTTAATACAGATAATTAACATATGACATAAATCATATTAACTGGCTATTTAATTGAACAATTTTTATCGTCCATCCGTACGATGAACGTCTGATCTGTACATCGTATGTAACTGATCATTACCACATTTGTAATGATCATTACCACATTTGTAATGATCATTTACATCTTTTGTTCTTTATTTTTTAAGCCATTTTCCTAGCCAATGCCACAAGCTCCTAATTCTGTTTACCCAAAAGCCACTCAAATATTTTGGGAAACATATATCACCAAACATTAAAAATATTAAGAACATAATTTATTATCCTTTTGTGAGTTGTGAGTACATTTTTGTGAGAAAATGTAATAGTTAAAAAGTAACTGAAATAGCGAGTTACTTGGAAAAACATAACTAGATCTGAATTTCCCTCCTTGTGTTAGCTATTTCAGTTGTAAAATTAAAGTAAATTAGATCCTGTGTGCAATATACAGCAGCTGAGCTTAATTCCTAATGATAGGAAAACAAACAAACAAAACTTAATGCAAAGGTTCACTAAGCAATTTCTTTTACAATATAGGCTAAAACACAAAATATCCAATTTACACACAAGCACACACACACATGTGTATGTATATATATATGTGTGTATATATATATAAATACGTATATATA
>JBAMHV010000013.1:14137657-14154383 GCA_037177535.1 Pseudomugil gertrudae
TTTCCTTTCCTTTCCTTTCCTTTCCTTTCCTTTCCTTTCCTTTCCTTTCCTTTCCTTTCCTTTCCTTTCCTTTCCTTCCCTTCCCTTTCCTTTCCTGTCCTCTCCTTACCTCTGATTCCCACTGACCTCCAGTCTAGCTCTGTTAGATGCAGTCCAGGTCATGGCAGACAAACCAAAGATGGAAATATCAAAGCCCGCCCAAGGCTTTTACATTTGGTTTTCTGCTCCAGGTAATCACACTGTGCGGATCAGTTCAGTACACAGCTGAGGCCTTGTCCTCTCCTTAGCCTGTCTTTTTATTCCTCTCTCCAGTTTCATTGGGCTGAATTCACAACAGCCAATTCTGTCATCATAATCTAATTAGGTTTATCAGTTCTAGTCCAAATTAGGTTGCTCAAATTCTAAATAGCCATTGAGATGTTATTAAAGTAAGTGTCATCAAGCCAGTCATGTTTGCTTAAAGGAGAAGGTAGGAGCTTTGAAGTGATGGCCCTGTCTCTCCATCAGACATGAACCTGGATGCATCTGGAAACAAACTGTTTGTCAGTAAAACAAGCCAATTGTATGAGACTGTGGCAGGCTGTTCAATGTTCGAGGTTCTGAAGTGTATCGAGAGGCACAGATGAGTGAGTTGAATAGTCTGTGGTCTATTGATAACTCGCACCTGTTTTAAAATCCTGGCACAACAATGCAACGAGAGGCCTTGTGTGCTCCACTGAACAACAATACCTTCTCTCACTGGCAGCTTCAATGTAATGATCACAAACAAAAATAAAGGCTCTTTTTTTTGGTTGTATGTTTGTTTTTCACGGGCCTCTGACACCTGAAACCTTTTGATAAGAATATTTTGAAAGTTTATGTGAAGTTTTACATGAAGATAGCCCGGCAAAAATCTTGAAGATCTACAAACAGACCTACCTGTCATGCTGTCATGGCTTATACGCCCCCCCTCACACAAACACACACAAACACGCCAGCACACTGCCTTCATTTCTCCTTCCTCACTCCTCTCGCTGTCAGTCTCAGGGTGTACATAGAGCTGGTTGGCTGGGCTGGTAGCTGGGAGGTATAGTAGAGTGTAAGCAGTGTTGATGTGGATGGCCCCTGGTCACAGGCCAGGGCCTGGCTGTTAAAACGCAGCCTCTTTTGTGCGTCAGAGCCAGCATTGCCAGTCCTATTCCACCCCTGTCGCTGAGGGTGGGGAGGCATTTACCCACCACATGCATTCACTCTACTGGCATTGCTTGATGCAGGGCTAAATGGCATTGTTACAACGCGCCTCTGAGAAGTGTTGACAGGTCCATATGCTAATTTTAATGAATGCAGGGGAAATGTGGTTTTATTCACCTCAGCTCAGCTGCAGAATCCTATCTACAACTAGACCAGCAAATATAATTGCTGCAAACTCAAATGAGCTCATTAGAAAATGTATTGAATTTACACATTATTTCCAGTAGTTAAGCTGAGTTATTTTCCCTCAGGACTCAATTATATACTCATCTGTGACTCAGGTAAATGGCTGTCTATGTGTGACTTTTTCAACTGAAAACTGTAGTCACTGAATAATTTGTAAGAAAGCTGTTTTACAAGCACATCAATCGACATTCATTTGTGAAAGGATTTCAACATGGGGGAGAGAAACTGTAGACAAGATAACAACCTCCTTTGTTCCTTATTCACTTCATTTGATTAACTCATAACATTTTATTCTCTCGTGAATTATCTGTATGCATGCTCATTCATCTTCAGTGGGTTTCCTTGTAATGTTTTTGCTCACAACGGCCTTGTTGTCATTCTGACACATGTTATTTCATCACTGTGCAGCTGAACTTTCTCCCATCAAAAGTACAAGTGCAGTACAAGTGCAGTGTAAGAAGCGCAGAACACTCAATCTAAACAAAACCTGGTGAGTCAGGGTTCAATATCAGAGATTATTCCATCCTACTTTGCCCTGAAATGAACGTGAACATTCATCGAGTGACTCACTCCTTGCGCTGTGTCCTCCCGGAGTCACAATGAGGAGATTGTTGGAGAAGCGGACATGGTGTGGAAACTATGTGGCAAAGAGGAGTGCCCAAAATTCAAGTGGCTCATCCAATTGCTGTTTGTTCTGTATAAAAATGGCCTGATTTGTTGGAAAACAACAAAGAATTTTTGATGGGTAAGCATAAGGGTTTTCACAGAGCTTTGTTATTGACTCACAATGGATGAACTTAGGTGACTCCAACTTTTGACAGAGTTCCCAGGAGCACATTAAAGATTTTTTTAATGGAAATGCAGCGGACATCGCAGATCAAAATGCACTACTGATGTCTGGCATGCACGCTGTAATGTTCCATAATTCAGCTGTGATGTCTTGATGATGATAGCGGTGTCCTGGAGGAAGACAACTGGGCCATCCTCACTGAGTGTATTCTTTACTTATCTGGATAGAAGATGGCTTGTCATAAAGGTCATTCTTTAGATTCAGACTCGGTGTATTTCAAGGAGTTGGCTTGCTCCTTACCCTGCTGAGCCAGCAAGCTGTCCTACATGTAAATATGATTTATGTGTCATTTTGTGCGCCTCTGTGTTGTGGTTTCATGTATCACAATCTGCACTGTGAGTGCTGGCTGAACTCGCCCTCGGAGTGGCCATGAGGGCAGTGGGACTGGGCCCAGTGCTGCCATGGCCCTGCAAGCCTCTGTCCAAACACTTCCTCTGCACTCAGCTGTAAATATCACTAACAGCTGGTGGCACACAAGTTAGTCGGGCTTAAACAAATTCCTGGCTTCCATTCGGAGGGGCAAGCGGGCTTCTTTCCCTCCGTGTCAACAAAATGGCCATATCAGTACAAAATGAAACAAACTAATAAACGGGATTAAATAAAAAAGAGCACATGAGCATATCGGGTCTTTTTGGTAAATCGATCTTTATTGAGTGAAAAAAAAATCCATGACCACATAACTACTTAAACACAAATAATCTCTGTTTGAAGACAAATTCCAGTTAAAAGCACAAGAAGGTCAAACTTTTGAAAACCTGTTTGATCCAGCCCATCTTCCTTTAACTCCTCATACATAGCTCTGTTAAGTGAGATAGGATTCATCAAAGTCACCTTTGAGCTCACTCACCCATCTAGAGCTCATGGTATCACACATAATGACATTCAGTGTAGCTCAGATCACATTTATGATAGCATATTTGATACAGCTGTACACCAGCAAAGAATAACACTGCCTAAAAGAATACCCCCCCTCCCTTTTTGCAGTTTAAACACAATCCATTTTCCAGTGTAAATCACTTGTCACTCTATTGCAAATGTAACTGCTGTGATCTGAAAGAGAGAGGTGGAGAGACAGAAAGAGGGAGAGTAAAGATTATCTTTTGGGCCATTTCACTGGCACCGTTGCGTGACAGAGACTGACAGCTCTTTCAGATGACTGACAGGTGTCCTTTGAAATGCCGGCGAAGCAGCTTCTGTTCAGACTGTTGAAATGCATATTTGGGGCTCTTATCATAAAGGCATGGATGGCCCAGATAGGTGCCGTTAACATTGCAAATGGCTCCAGAATTATTCATTGTCAGTCCTACAGGAAAGAATGAGGAGGAGGGGGAAGTTTGATTATTCTGCTCACACAATGGCAGGGTGCTTAATGATTCCTCTCCACCTTGGCAGCGGCATGTGCCGACTTCAGGCAGTAGCGGAGGGTGACACAGGTCTGGCCAAGTGTTAGAGCAAGATCATACGTCCGGGCCCCCATTTTAATTTCTAATACATTAATCTTTTCCTCACAGATCCTCCATGAATATTCCAGGGCTCCTTGTTTGTCAGGAAGGCTGTCTCGCTTTCATCTATTCAGGTGGTTTCATTCACTGTGAAAGCCAGCTAAATGGACCCGATCAGTCAATGACAACTGGGATACAATAGAGCCCAGTAACACGTTCCTTTTCTCCTTTCAGCCTTCTGATAGACAACCCTGACACCTGGTCTCTGGGGACACCCTTCGTCAAGTCAGTGCACTGTTCCTTGAGAGACTTCCCTTACTTTATCGGGCCATAAAGGATTGTCACAGGTGACTATATCTGCTGAGGTATGGAGCTGCTCCCGCTGACCTGCCCCAGCACTGTGCGGTCGAGGCACCATGCATGCATCACAAGCGGATTAAGGTGGCTTAAATGCTGTCATACAAGCAGATTTGGAGCTTTACACTTTCTAGAAATGTTAAGCCTTTGTTCTCTTCCATTAATTAGCATTGTCTTAAGTTCATTAGACCATCGCTCATGTTGTTACTAATGAGGTAAGGTAGACCACCTACAACTGCCTTTGCTTTGTAGAGTCTGACCTGACAAAGGTTCCGGTCCCTAGTGTGATGAGTTGCACAAAGAAGGAGGCAGGGATTCAGCCCTGAGTAAGACTTGCACATATTAATAGTTGCATTTGTACATTTAATTATCATCTATAGAAAGTGCAGAATTTATTTACAGTACCATTAAATGTAAACTAATTATATTTTGACATATAACAGGCTTGTACTGATTCTGGAGCATTGAGTTTAGGAAACGTGGAAACGTTTCTCATCTCATCTACAAGATGTTTCAGGGCAGTAGTCTTGTATTAAACCCAAATGAGCCCATAAGTCAAACCTCCCTCTCCCACAGCTAAATGAGACTCACAGGGGCCTGTACTCCAGAGCAGCACCACACAGTGCTATAACTCAGCACAGAGAGCACTCCAAAAGTGGAAACTTAAAAGTGAATTGGCACATATGGATATTAGAAGTGTCAAGGCCAGTGATGTAGTTTGGGTGCCATTCATAATTATGATCTCTGATTTAGGCTCAAAACAGGCAGACTATAGGGAAAGTGAGGAGAGAGAACCGATATTTTAATGGAGAATAGACAGTCTTTTCCCTCAAGGACCATCTTCACTGACAGTGGCTGCTGGAAAATTGGGATTTATATCTCCTGTTTTCTATTAATATGGAGATGAATACAGGTGCTCCTGTGTCGGAAAATTAGTTTAGCTCTTGGAAATTGCAATTACACATGTTAAGGAGAAAAAGCGAGGTCTGTGGATTTTCCCAGGTGAGAGGAAAATATCTAGATTTAAAAATGAACATAATAACATGTAATTCTATCCTCTTCAACCCCTTCAGCCCTGTTTTGGCAACTTTGTCTGTCTGTTTTGGTGGTGGCTTAGCAGACAGGAACACGTTTCCTTGTTTCTCACGCGTTAGAAAGACACAGCAAATAAACAGTAAAACATTTTCACTCTGCAAGGGTGAGGGCCTGGGATGAGCTTCAAACAAGAATTGCTCGCCATCTTCCGTAGGGATTTGTGGTGAGCATTGTTAAGCAGAGGACACTGGTGAATTTACCAGCAAGATGAGTTGGGACGTCCCTAAATCCCATCAGTGTATAGCTGGAGCATTTGGCTCACCAGGAAAACCACTTTATCTCATTAGAAGAAGCACAGGCAGACCCAGAGACAGTCATCTTGTGAAAAATAGGACAAAAATATACTCTGTGATCTGACGGGTAAAGGCAACATTAAGGAATGAGAATTATTACCACCAAGGAGGATTTCATTTTTCTTCTTTTTTTAAAAACACAAACTAAAAGATATTTTGCTGGAGATCATTTTCCCTTCAAGCCAAGCCCTGAATCGTATCAATAAGTGTCTGTAACTTACAGTAAATATAGCTCAGTTGAAATGCTAATATACAGACTTGAATAAACTGCATAACAAAGTGTCAAACAGCGTTACATAACTGTCCAAAACAGTAGAATCAGCCATGTAAATGTAGCTGGAAAAATGAAAATTCAAAACCTTTCTCCAAAGGTAGCACTGTTCCTGTTCCGTGCCCTAACCAGCATCATGTACTGTTCATTTCACTGCATTACGAAACAAAGCCAATGCTGATTTATAACAAGACATGAAAGCAACAGCATTTACCTGGCATCAGGTTAACTTTCTCTCCACAGCCAATAGAGAGGCTGCGGTATTGAGGCGAGACATTAATTCACTGTGTCAACCTGTCCCCCTGGAATATTTATGATGCTAAATACATTTAATTAGGCATTGGGAGCTCTGATGGGAGAGAGACTGTACTGTCAGTGTAAAAAAAAAAGATTTAGTTACCTCTAATGTTGATAGGCTGGTACTCGTTCTCAAAGACAGGAGAACCAAGCATAGAGCAGAAGGAATTTGAATGGCTCAAAAACATTTGTAGCATGTTCATTACATTGTTATCATAGCACCTATAGAGGACAGGACAGATGATTATTGAGAGGAGGAATGTATCTGCCATGCATAAGCAGATGTTATTCATTCACATCCACTGGGAGAAAGATGTTAAAACCAACAAATCATCACCAGTCTCTGTTGCTCGTAGGGTTTATTATAAGAAATTGGAATTATATCTCATATAATGTGATCACATCTATCTTTCTCAGAACAGTTGGACCTAAAACAAAAACAAAAACAATTATTTTATCTAATAAAAACTCAAATAATACATGTAAACTTTATGCTGCTGTATGCCAAATACCAAAAAAAGACAGATTGTGATGCATTGGCTGACAGCCTGGAGTAAAGTGAGACATCATGTCTGTGTGTGATAAAAACATGGCTAGAGTAAATAATAGTCAGTTTCCATCTTGACATCTGTCATCTGAGTGGAAATGGATGGGGAAATGACCAGCTCTCTATCGGCTGGGCTCTGCCTGTGTCGCTGGCTGAATGATGCAAATAGAAGATAATATCAGTGCTATGCTGAATGGCATTACTCCAAATCTAATGTCATTAAAAGGGTGGGCATTAGCTTTGCTGTCTAGAGGTGCTGGTGTGGGCCGCTCTGGTTTGACTGACACACAGATTAAGTGCAGTGACAGGGAGCACAATAAAGTCATCAGAGAATGTGACATGTCAGTTAGAGGGGATGAAGGGATGAATTGTCACTCTCTGTCAGAGCCCATCCTCTCTCTTATCCATGATGTCCCATACACCACCGTGGGAAAACAGGACAGCACGGCCACATCAGACAAATATTTATTCAGGTAGAGAATAAGCTTACCCACTCAAGTCTTCCTGCTCACCACATGTTTGCAAATTTTCTGCCAAGGGTGGAATAGATGACGGACGATGAGCCAGAATGTGTGGATTAGATTTTAAAAGCCATCTCATGGAACTTGTTTTGAATCATGGTCTTAAAGCATAGTAAAACGGAGAATGTGTGGTAAATACAAAACGCGCCTTTTTGTTTTATCCTAACTGCAAGCTGTAGTCATTTAGCTCAGAAGTTGTTTTACTTTTTTTTTATTAACTATGAAAAAATAAAATGAATATTTCTAAAATGTTACGGTCGTATTCTTACAGTTATAACATTAGTAAATAATCCAAAAGAAATCAACATACATAACATAATGCTATTTTTTTCTGCAACAAAGGAATACACGGATTACCTACCTTTGTGTCAAGCTGTTAAGGACCCCAGCATGGGTCTGGAGATGGCAGCAGTAAAAAGATTTTAGACTATACAGTCTGGCCAAAAGATGGCAATGTTGCAGTGCTGAATTCCAAATGAGTTTTCTACTCTCTGTCACCCCCCACCACCCCTCCAACATAGACTGGCCACTGCCTTCATCTGCAGCACTCTTCTCCCAACCTAGCACAGAAATTCATCCACATCCTCGCTGACTTAAACTGTACTGAAGTGCAGGACTAACCACTAAAGTTCTACCAGAGAAGCTGATTACAGAGCCAGAGAATAATATAAGTAAAAAAAAAGACAAAGTTTGCTATTAAAAGATGTAGGTAACTGGTTTTGCAATGCATCCTGCAGTACGGAGGAAAATAAGTGCTGCCAGGTTTCCGACTAATGTCATGTTTAGTTTGATAATTTTTCTTTTCAATTGATGCCTTTCAATAGCACGTTTTGCCAGAATTTTAGATTATTATTTACCATTTTTCTTTTGTTTTTCTCTTAACAGTTTGTTTTTTCATGCAAAGCATTTTACATAGCTGCCATTAAAACACTTATTCTGTCCTTCTTGCTTTTAAGTAAATTTACCATCACCTCCAGTGTCATGTCCATACATTATGAAATAAAGTTTAGCTAGATTAAGTGCAATTTACAATCCGAAGATTTTCTTTTGAGTGTTCCTCTGTAGTTACAGACAGTAGGAAGGCATTTCAATGCAATTGGTGCAGCCAAATAGACTCCCAGCAGGGCAGCAATTGTACAGCTATTATAGCTCTAAAATACATGCCTCTGCAAATGGATTATGAACTTATGTCACAGACTGAAAGGGTTAACAGACTGGTCTGCTGAAATAAATTGTCAATGTGCCACTCTCAGCAAAATTACATCCCTCTTACACATTTAAAAAAGGAGACTTAGGAGTAAAAAAAAACTTAAAATCAAAAACACAAAACATTTCCATTAATTGTACAATAAAGGGGGCTCAATGAGTTTTGTACATGTTGCAAAACCACTCAGCAACATTTGCTTGTTGTTGTGTTTTAAATATCTCTCCAGTATCTCTCGTTTTTCATTTATTGGCTTATTACCTTAAAGTTGTCCCCACGCAGAGCATTTGTTCTTTCAGGGGAAGTCGGCTGGCTCTGGCTACTCAGATCTACAGAACAATGTGTCATGTTACATGTGATGTGCTCTCATACTGTTTTTTGAACCTTTATTTACTCTTTTTAACTTTCCTCAAAATTAGAGGCAACCAAATTAATTAGTTGGACCTGATTTTCTTTCTGTGTATTTTATCAAGGATTTTCTACCTTTCTGTAATAGTATTGCTCATTTCAAAGCCACTTTGTTGCTTAGGTAAATATATTATCTTGAACAATAGGTTATGCAAGAATCATAAGTACAACAAATATGAGAGGTAAATGCCAGCTGAGGGTCAGGCAGTCACCTATTTCATTCAAACTCTGGGTGTTTACATGCATTAAAGAAAAAGTGTGTCAAAGGATGTTCAAATAAAAATCCACAGACAGAGCCAGGCATAATAAATATTTGTAATTGGGAAGAAAAAATTACAAATACTTCCTCACATACAGTTTGTCAGCTTCTTCTTTTGTTCATGCATACACTGTTTCACTTGGAATATCTTAACTTCGTATGATTTATGGTGAATAAAGTAACTCTTGGGCTTTCATTTAAAAAAATGTGACAGACTGTGAGGCACATAGTGAAATGGTTGATTTCAAGTGTATAGAAATCCCAAGATTTAGCGAGAGAGTGTGATTTTCTGCTCCCCGAGCTTAATCCCACCATTCCTCCACCTCTCTTCTCTTATGCCAGTCACATTTTCTAATTAGCTTTCCCTGTGGAAGAAGAAGATGGATTATATTTTAATATCTGGGGCCTAAAATTAGTTTATGTTTTAGCAAGTTAGCACTTCTCAGAAGCTGATTTACTCTTGAAGCTGTAAAACCTGTGAGCTTGCAATTAATCATCCTCTTTAGTCTGGTTCTCAAGCAAGAAGAAACTGAGTGTGTCAAAGGCTGGATCACAATAGGTAAACACCTAATTTACACTATTTAGAAATCACCTCTTTGGTATTGTACAACTTATGACACTCGCTCCCTTAATTGTTCAGTCCTGGTCCTGTTATTAATTATCGTGCACTTCTAACAAAGCTATATTGTCTATGACTAATCATCAACCCGGAGTGATTAAAGATGTTCCTTCCATTTAAAAGAAAAAAATGGTTGCAACCCCTTGGTCTGTGCTGATTTGTGAGCCTTATGTCAGTGCCTTTTGTTGTTGTTCTTCTTGGTCAAGATTTTGATTTGGCGTTATGCGATTACCAGCATCCTGAGAGGCTTTTACTGGCCCATCCATCAAGGCTAAGGGGTTGAGGGAGAGCCTCGACAATGCTGCTGTAGTGATGTACAGCACAGAGAGATTCATGGTTGTTAAAGGAAATGCATGTTTTAGACATGAAAACACATGTTCTATGACATTATTTAAGACTCTCTGCTGTGACTTCATAAACACAGTGTGTGCTTTATCTTGAAAATATTTTAAAGATACCTGCATCTGCATCACATCTGTAGGTGCATAGTTCAATTACATGTAATTAATTTCAGATAAAATATTCACATGAGAAGCCTATATGTCAGAAAAGTTAGAAAAATACACAAAAAATAAAATAAAATTGAATCAAAAGATGATTGACAGAGGAGCAGGTGTGTGGATGCTGTTCTCCACCGAACAGTCCTCCCTTGCATCCGCACAGTGTGAGGACAGCACCTTGTAAGCCTGGATCTGGCATGGCTTTGGAGTGCTGTTTGGTGACTGGAGGCAGAGCGGTGTCAGGAGGATCATCAGCATCTCTCTCCCAGGGAGATGAGCAGCAGAGGCCAATTTCATATGCGGGGCTCGGCCCCTGGGTCTGAGTGGAGGTGGGCTGGGTCCACCCAGCATCCTGGCTTCATTAATCATCCCGCCAAGGCTTACTGGCAAACCCCCTCTCCGCCCTCTCCTAGACAACCCCTCGGATTACACAGAGCCAGCGAAATGTCAGCCCAAATCTGAGTCTTGATGCAGATAATCATTTCAATAATATTTCTCCATTTGTGCCCCCGATGCCAGGGGAATAAAGCTTTTCCACTGTCAGGTAGCATAAGACTACAGTTGGTGGGAATACTTGACTCTGAGCCAGATGGCTTAGCCGTGCTTGCAGCATATGTTCAACAAGCAGTCCTTTGCCAAGCACGCATTAAGTTTTTATTAATTTGAAGCAGCCAGGAATGCATACGTATATATTTACCTGAGCCTCTCACTCCTCTCCACTCCTCAGCCCCTGTGTTCCCTATAGAGAAGTTACCTAAACTCTGTTATGTGTGCAGCTAGAATTATTATCATTGTGGTTCTAGTGAGTGGCTTTAAATAACACAGTTGTACTCAGATTTTTATTGTTGCTACATTACTAATGTAACATTTTAGGAAAACTCTGAGCATCTTTTACATTTTAACATATCTGATAGAGATATTTTCCTTTTTTTTTAATTCCCTGAAATGGGGTTTTTACCAATCAAAGACAAATATTTAATGTATTTATAACTCAAATATCTGCTCTAGTTGTTACAAAACAAACTTCCATTTAGAAGCATGAATATGCTCGGGTCCAGGACAAAAGAAACTACTGCATGGAAGGGCAAATTTATTCATTACCATCCACCAAGTTGAACTTCCCTTTAATAGCCCTGTGCTCTGCAATCCTGGGAGTTCTTCTCTCAGTGACTTATAGTAGTGCAAGGGGAGGGGGGATGGTGCACAGAAAATGTCAATAGAAATAGTAAGTGTGAGAGGGAAGGCTTGCCTAATTAGTGCCCATTTAGATTTTATGACGGCTCTGAGATCTGCTCTTCCTGACAGAGAGCACTATAGCTGCATATTGTCCTAGCCTGAGGGAACCATAGGAAAATCCAGATTTATTGTACCTATCATACCAGCATATTTCATTTGCCATTATGAGATGCCATCTTGCAATGATGCCAGATTATTTATTACAGATTAAATTGTGGGACCTAGGTGGTTGAGGAACATTTCAAAGTATCATTCCTCTTATTAACTTCTTCATTATGTGCCCCACTGTGAGCTGAAAGCTCCCTCCTGCCTACCTGCGTTAACAAATACATTACGGATTAGACAATGACTGACTGTTTTTTCTACTCTTTGCATTAGTGGTACCATGCACAACACACTTTATTTAGTCTACTCTAGAACACACAGTGATTTCATTGAGTCTTATGTCACATGTAACAAGAGTTTTACTTCCTTTTCAAGAAAAGTTTTCCTAATTTTCCTTCTGTCAATAACAAGTAGCTACACACACACACAAACACACACACAAATATACAGTATATATTGCATTAAAGACAATATATATATATATATAAGCCTCATTCTTCCTCATCTTGCTGTGGAGTTTTTGCACTGTTTCTTGAACTAGTTTATATGTCTTCTGTATTTGATATTGTTTATTTCCTAAGGACCTTAAACTCCTGCATGTTGGCATTTATCCTATTTTCACCATGAAGGCAATGCATTTAAGTTATTGTGTAGGGCTGGATTAAAATATACTTCATACTGTGAGGAAAGCTCATGAGGGAATAACCGGGCCCTGGACTCCCATTACCCAGAATAAAAGTGTCAGTCGCTTTAATTACATTCATGCCTTCCCCAGTCCATTTTATTTCAAGTACATTCATTTCATGCCTCTCTCTCAACCATTCGGACAGTATTAGCAATGAGATGAGGGTCTAACATGATTTTATTATAATTATTATTATTTTATTTTATTTCCCTGTCTTTCTGAAGTCGTGACACGTGACTAGTGCAGTGTTTAGGAGTTAGGTGTTACAGGTGTTCCCAGCTGGTCATGGATCCTCAGTCACAGTCTAAATGCTTTTTGCAGCTTAATCCCTCTGAGTTTGAGTATCTGCCCCTGGAATTGTTGATTAAGTTAGCATTCCCAGCCACTAAATATCAGTGCACCCCACTGACAGTGGAGGAATCAGCAGTACACAAGACAGTATCACAGAGATGGCAAAAGCAAAGGAGGGGGAAGGGAGGGTCAAGTTCTACCGGTCAGACTGTTAGTGGGCGCGGAAGAGGCAGTGTCAGTTACTGTTTCACGGGGAAGCTTCATGACCTTCTAGGAGTGAAAGCAAGATCCTCTCTTGTTTATACTCAGCCATGGATCAGTGGATGGAATATGTCTACATCCTCTCAGCCAATTTCACACAGAGGAGGTGCAGTGTGGGCGGCCGACACAAGCCGTTTCCCCTGGACGATGAGACACATCCCTCACAAATGTCCTCTGTCTGCGTCTGGAGGTGTACGCAGGCAGAATAAGACAATGGCACTCTACTGCTCCACTGGGCCACAGAACTATCCCCCCCCCGGGACACTTATGCTGGGATCCTCCTCTTGCTCTTGGTCCATAATCAAGATGAGGAACTCACTAAGCAAAACTGTATTATAAACAATCATTGTGCTTGGTGGCACTTCCCAGATTATTATTTGTTTTCTTTTGTTGTTTACACATCCACATATATTTTTCCATTTTGTTCAAGTGAAGCTTTCCCAACTAACACTAGGAAGCTGTGACTGATAAGTGATGAACATCTCATCCTCAACTGCAAAGACTCATTTAAAAATGACAGTTCCCTTAAAAGCTCATTTATAAACCAAATAAGTAGACAGAAAGCACTCAGGTAAATTACAATGGGAGCCATTAATTACCTCTAATGATTTAGACACATGTCCTATAAAAACTATTTATGATGCACATTTAAGGCAAGCTATAGTGAAAGCCAAGACACTCAAGTATACCAGGTATTGAAAAATAAGCAACAAACCATCCTCTGAATCCTTAATGAGAAAATAAGGGATTTATACCACTGTGGCTCAATCCAATTTTCCATTAACAATCAAAAGGTAATCAAACCTCAGTCAGGGATCCCACTTCAGATGCACACACTGCTCTAGAATGAAGCCTCCTTACTTCATGCCCAATTGATCTAATTGCATGAAATAATTCTCGCTCTCTGTCTCTCTGATATAGTGGCTCTCGTTAGATCAGGCTGTTCATTTAATTAATTCTTCATTCTTTCATACGGCGGTGGACCTGGGAAGACCATCCAATATCCTGTCATTGCTGAGCTCTTTCAGCGGTTTGTCTTGTTTTTCGGTTCAACATGAGATGAACAGCTCCAGCCACTGTCCAATGTTCCTCTGTGCAACCTTCCCTTGTAATCAGCGACCCCTGTTACTCAATTATGGAGTTTGAATTTAGACTCTTTGGTGACCTTCTTCAAGTGATCCTACTAGTGACCCTTCAATAAGAGCATAGCCTGCCTCACCACAGCTTTGTGTGCTGCATCAAAAATTTTTTTTTATTTATTTGTGGGATCTTTATGAAGAGGGAAATGAAAGGAAGCAGGTCACTCGTGTTGTGTTCTCACATCTACCCACTTCAGAGGCTCTGAGCAGGAGCTCAATGTTTACTTTGATTCTATGTAGGGTACACCTTAAGTTCAAGGGTTGGAGGGCAGGAAGCATCACTCCCTTGTAGGTAATCATATCCAGCTTTGTGCTCCTTGTACCCCGACACTGAGGGTGGCAGCATAAAGGCTGTCTTGAGCCTTGTTCCACAACTACTAGATGTTTTTGATATCCACAGCAGCAAAAAAATAAAAAATAAATAAAAAAAACCCCGAAAAAATAACAACCCCCCCAAAACAAAAAAGAAAACCCAAAAGTAAAAAAAAACAAGCAAAAAAAAAAAAAACAAAATCAAAAACTGTCTGGTCTGTGTTGATTTACCCGTCTTCTTCGTTGCAAACCTGTTTTTAAGTACCGCACCTTGTTTCTCCACAGTTTTAAGATGACATATTAGTCAGCTGCTGAGTGGTTAAAGGTGATGCAAAGATTACAGCTATTTACTGAATTATCTGTCTGCGAGACTACGCTCATATCTCTGCATATATTACCTTGAGCTTGAGTTTAAAGAGCGATTGCTCAGAACACGGAAGTTAAAGAGGCAATTACATAATGAAACGGGCCATCAATTCTGTTCGTGGCCTTTTTCTCTTTAAACAGAGATGGCCCAGATATCCCTGGTTTAGCTGACCCAGTAGAAGTACAACTGTTTGTAATAAGCTCCCTTTATCAAGGGACTAAGAAGCTGCATGGGTCTGTCTGGCTTTCTATCTCTATTCTGTAATTCAGTTATTAATTACCCTTCCTGTGAGAAGAGCAGCGACCATTGTATTTACAGTTTCCATGGTGACCCTACCCCATTTATAAGGTTTGTGTCAGTACTAAAACAAGACCTGTATTCAGATGGCCTCCACCTAAATATAGCACTGTCTCATAATGTGCAGGTTATTATAGTGAAATTAACACGGCACCATTTCAGGCTGAATATTATTGCTTACTGGAAATATTCAGCAGAACTGCAGCTTGTAGCTGAAATTTGATAAAGGAACGTTATTCATTTATTATATTATACTCAGTGAAAAATAATTACATTATATATTAATGTACATACATCTTCTTGCTAAGCTATAATTATAATTCTTAAAAATATCTAACTGGCAATTGTAAGTGTGAGCAAAGCAAGTTCAAACACGATCTTTACTCAGACATAACTAAGTACAAATGATAAAATAATCATTTAAATATAAATAAGCTACATGTTTAGTAACTAAACATGTGTATTTGTTTAATTTTAAACATGAATAAAAATTGGCAAACATCATCATCAGAGTGTTTTTTGAACAAATATAAAAAGAAAATGAGTTGTTAGGCTTAGTAAACATATGAACACAATTTAGTGTTGTTTTAATAACTTCTTATTTTCTCTTCTATCCTTTTTTTATTCAACTTCCATCTTTTGAACTTTACATACAAATATTGATAGTTGTCTAGTATATGACTGCAGCTACAGGCCTTTATCCTTAATAAATACCTTTATATGTACATTTTTACAATTTCTTTGCATGTTTTTGTTTGAGTAATGTCTGGAAAACAACCTCTAAATTAGCATTTTTTTCCTTTGTATCCTCTAAGGATACCTCTAAGTGTATCCCAATGTTCCTTTATACTGTATGTTTTTGGACTTTTTTAAAGGACACCACTACAAATACACCACTGTGTATGTCTTTATCCTTTAGGGCTATAACTTTCTAATATTAACTAGATATAAATGCATTCTAGCAACTGATACACCACCAACATCTCACTATGTTAAAATAGCAGCAGAAAATCCTGCAACTCTTTCCTCCTTACGGTGCCATCTTAGAGACCTACATTAAGTATTATCTACGTAGTTTTCTCACTCTGCGTGATATTAAATCTTTAGTTTACACTGTCGGTGTATAGAGTCAGAGAGGAAGATAGTGAATGGCTCCTTTTCAGGCCCAAAAAGGACCTGCACCTTCTGTTACAGCCTCCAGCCCTGGGCCCGACGGCAACCTGCTGCCAGGCCTATGCGTGCTGCCAGTTGTAGTTTTTAATTGGCCATCTGGGGAAAGCTGGATCTAGTGGCTGGATATTAATCAGTAAATTAACCCAGCCATAATACAGCTTCCTCCCAGTGGAAACCCGGCAGCTGTGGGCAAGGAAAGAGAGAGCAAGAGCACGAAAAAAGAGAACCGCAGACTGGAGAGGCTGAAAAGGGAGGCTCCCGAATGGGCTGGCCCGTGATTGAACATTTCCTCCATGTCCCCTGCCACATTCCCCTGTCTGCAACGCTGCTGACCCCCAATTTGTCTGACAATCACATGGAGGATTATCTCCAGCATGCTGGTGCAGATGTCACAGGTAGCCACTTGCTCTCACTAAGAACAAAGCTGCAAATTCTGAGTTCAGTTGTTTTTTTCTTTTTCTGGCCAAATATGACAGTTGTATTAAAAGCTGGAGTCAGAATGGAGGGAGAATGCGCTATGAAAGTTTATAGGGAGGTTACTCCTGGAAGGTCTTTCTGTGTAGGAGACTGGTGTGTGTATGTCATTAGTGTATTTGACTGACTGGAATTGCTTGCAGTCCCCAGAGTTAACCAATTAAAAGGCTAATGAATATACAACAGCTAATTATTATAAGTAAGCTGAATTATCATAATAGCCTGTGCTTCGTTTCATTGGGTTTAGACATATAGGCAATGTAAAGTTATCTACATGCATTATTAATAATATCAATGTATTTGCTAT
>JBAMHV010000013.1:14164031-14191495 GCA_037177535.1 Pseudomugil gertrudae
AGTCTGGGCTTCCCTCCTTAGGCTGCTGCCCCCGCGACCCGACCTCGGATAAGCGGAAGAAAATGGATGGATGGATATTTATTCTTCTTAATTTCTTCTTTACTAATTTTATGAGGTATTTCTTCCAAGATAGAAAGAAAAGAAGTACCTCATAAAATCAATGTTACTGCACTGACTATTTTCACAAGCAGCAGGAGAAAAATCAAGCTCTGTACATAAACATGTAACTACAGGAAATTAACTCGCATCTTCTGTCTTACTGTCATGCAGCAGGAGATGCTGTCCACTCAGGGTTAGGGGAATAAAGTAATCTGGACAGATGCAATGTTTTACAAGTACATAAAAACAAATAAATGAAAGAAAGAAAGAACATTTGGAATACTCCTTTAAACCTCCTGGTAAATAAAACAGCATTTATAAAATACAAACATTGTTCTGAATGATTTGATTGTCCTGAAAATATTAAACATGCTGAGAAATGGAGAATGTTTAAGCATATTATAACAACAGTATCTCCCTTCTGTAAATGAATGTGCTGATGCCTTTGCTTTTGTCAGCTGGCTGTTAATAGCCATCTTGCAGAATGCTTTCTCTTTATCAGGCTTTTAGCAGGAGTTTACAGGGTGACGCCATAACACCCATCAGCTCTGTTGATACAGCAGCACACTCCCAGCAATACATTGTTTCACAGCGCTGAGGTCCAGGCTATTTTTACTTTATAGACACTATTTAAACCCCTTTAGACCCTGTAACTGCAATTCAGCCCTTTGCAAATGACTGAATAATATATTTATCAGAGTAATTTACTTGCCTCATCTTAAGCAGATAGTGAGCTGGCATGTATGACTACTGGTAGAACATTCACTCAAACACTGATTGTTTTATAAAATGTTGCATATAGGAAAAGATAAACAGATTAATAATCAGCTTCATGCTCAGTAATACCTGCATTAAAATACAATAATCATGCTATAGTTTGAGTAGCTTTTATGTTAATGTTTATTTTTTCCCCCTAAATTGTTGCTTAAGAAAATAAGTTAGGCTTTTAATAATGTTAGCCAAGGTGGAGGTCATGTTATTGTTGCTGTTGGTTTGCTTCTAAGTTAGCAATGGAATAAGGAACAAGTTAACTGATTTTGTGGGTGGTCTGAATATTTCCTTAGATTCAGGAACATTTTAAAAGACTTTTCTTGAAAATGACCACAGTCACTGGTAAAAGCCATTTACAATGGCTAGAAGGACACCTGCATTGTCTGAAAGCTTCTAGTTTGACTATATTTTAAGCTTTTGTGGGATCAATGCTAAACTGGCTTTACAATGCACCTGCCTTTCACATCCTGGAGCCAAAATGACACTTTCTTGCAACTTTCTGCAGCTCTGTAATAAACTGTGCATGCAGTGTGCTAATTCACCATACTTCTAACTGGTTTTTAATAAAGTTAAGGTTCCCTGCACTCAGATGGTTCAACATAATGACGATGTTGTTTATATGTTTACACAATGCTTATCACTTCTGTCATGTTTGTTTGCTCTTCTCTGTGTGTTCGATTTTGGCAACGCCGCCGCATTATTGCATTTTATTTCACGAGAAGCAGCTGGCTCAATAAGATGAGAAAAAAAAGCTATATTCCCAAACCAGTTGCTGGTGAGGTTGAGGGAACTCAGGCATCAGGGAGCAGACCTCAGTTCCACCCTCATCCTGTTTTACGTGCACTGCCTCCCCCTGTACATGCAGATGGCACCGCGCTCCCAGATTTCATTTGAAGTAATCTAATCCCTCCACTGCTCCCTCTAGAAAGGAGGAGTATTAGTGGCCATATGTCAACCAGATTTGTCAGATTATTCATTACAATTAATTGCTGTTCCACTTAAGGCCTTTAAGGCTGTGAATTGCTCTGAAATCTATTGCAAACACAAAAATTATGAGTAAAAGACTTTGGCCCTGTCATTCAAATTTCAAGCTGACCTTTAGCGGAGCCAGGCTTTTCTGAGGGAGTGCAGAAGAGCGAGCCATTCTAATTGGTGTTTCTTGAGCCTTTTTTTTTTTATTTCCATCTACAGGTAGAGTGTCTGTCTCTGTTGACAATGAATACATGGAAGACTGTAGGGCCAGTTCAGAATAACTAAACCTACTGCCCACTGAAGTCCATATTATTTTGCAGCTACAGCGTTGCTAAGCATACTTAGATGTGGACTATATTCATATCTACAATTTGTTTTGCTTAGTGTGGGGATGCAGTATAAGGCTATAGTTAGCTTTTTCACACTATATACTGTCAACTGAATTTCAATGTGGACCTTTTTTGAAGGTTGGCTGCAAGGCAGCCTAATAGCCACCTGAATTAATGCGCTGTCCAGGAATATCAGCCATAATACTTTGGTGATTAATGTTTCACTGGTACTCTACTTCTTCAGTTAACGTTTACACCCCAGAGATAAACCAGTCAGTGCATACTCTCATTCAGCTGAGAAGTCACATATATTTGCACATTCTGGGGAAAAAAAAACAAACCTGGTTAAAGAAAAAAAGACTTTAATTCCTATTAGCTGAAATTACACCAAGTAGTCCTTGAGGAAAAAGTCACAGCAAATTACAACATTATGAGTGTCTATGATTATGATTGAAATCCACGGGGCTGATTCATCACTGATGATGTATTTTGGTTAATTAGGAGTTAAGGCACAAGAGGAGTTACTTTAAGCCTGTGTGATTGGTCCAGTTAATTGTGCTTTATGAGATAGGGCTTACCAAGCAGGGCTTAGAGACTCGGTGTTAGTGCTGAAGTAGGAGGAAAAAATCTCTCCCAGGTTATATTACCTTGGCCAGAGTTAATGAGAAGGTGGAGGTAAGAGAATCCATCACCATATCAATCTGTACCACCTCTGCTTTCACTTCCACTCCAACTCTTTTTCATCTTTCCTCTTTAATCATCATTAGTTGGACACAACGCTGTCACATTTTAGCTACACCACATATAAAAGGATTATGTGCATTATAAAGTCAATAAAAATAAAGTACAACTGCTAAGATTTTTTGCAGGAAAGATTGATGGTATTTCTATCATATTGTAAGTTTCAGAAACCATAATGTGTTGCTCACTTTTTAATCACAAGTGGATCTTTACTCCTATTTTAGTTACGGCATGCTGCTAAGGACCAATTCGATTCAAATCAGCATCCACTACTTGGTGAGAAGGAGGTGTTGAAATATTTCAGATTCTCCCCTATACTCACAGCACCAGTGGATCGATGCTCTAAACGCCAGTTGCCTGGCCTTGTCTCATCACTGTACTCCTGCCGACTGACACATCCTCATTACATTACAATATGGTTGCCACTAAAGGTCATTCTCTCGGAACATAATCACACACAATCAAAACCACAAACTTCATATATCAGGGAGACAGTAACTGGCCATGAGGTTTATTTGTACTGTAATAGATATACACTTCAATTTATAAGCTGAAGCCGTGGTAACTTGTATTAAGATTTTATAATATGAATAAATAACATTAGAGATCTAAAAAGAAGCTTCTTTTTTAATCTACCCATCAAATGCAAGTGTTATCAGTTGTCCTTCCTCAGTATCTTGTCAGTTCTGTTAAGTTGACATGAAAAGAGGTGTCAAAGTAGAGTAAAAAAAAAAAAACAGAAGAAGCGGAAACACACTCCTCTCCTCCATATTACCATAATGAGGAAAACACACTTAGCAGGCCATGACCTGATGTCATCTGATTATACCCATGATTAATGATATCCTTTTACCAAAACATGCCACTACTGTAACTGTCTGGGATTAAAAGCAGCAGATGGTAATGTATTCATGCTTCCAGTGATGTGTTCTTATATCCAGTGTTAACGAGATATGCAATGTTATTGTGTTTGATACTTGCTAAGATGCTTATCTCATTTTTCTCTAAAGGGCTTTAATTTTTATTTTTTACCTTTGCTCCATGTAGATGTGTTAAGTTTATTGTTAAGATGTAGTATCAAAAAGTATTATGTACTGTAGGATTTGACCAAATCAGATTCTATATTAGGTGCAGGACTTGGTTCCCTAAAACTCATCAACACCTTCCAGTTCTACTGAAATGATCACTATTTTAGTAACTGTACAATAGTCCCATGACGGCGCAAAAACTGAATTAAAATGTCTTGTTTTGCACTAGAAACTCCAGATACCAAAGTCCAGTCGATGACTCAGTTGAAAATATTTTCCTCTGGTTTTTCCTCTGTCCAGACGCCATCAACAAAGCCCCCAGTGTTGCCGCAATGTAGGCGCTACAATGTCAGTCTGTCTGCTTAATTGCGAGTGGGATGAATGTTAATTTACTCAGTCAAGAAACCTCTTTGTAGCACTTTTACAGCCCAGAGGTGTAGATTTACATCTTAGGGATACAATGAGTTTCAGCTTGTGCTAAAGGGGGGTGATAGGGGCCCACATTCCTTAACCTCCCACAGCATATTGTTCTATTGTATTTGAGCACCTCTCTGCCATTGAAAAGCACTGTTCAGGGTAGGTGTTGGAGAAGATGGAGGGAGGAGGGAGGTCATCCTGACCAACAGCTAAACTTGGCAAAAGTCAAAACTAAGTTTTTACTCAGCCTGAATGGTTGACTTCAATGAATATAGGTGATACATACTCAAGCATGCTAAACCTGTAAACATAACATTCTTTTGTCTGTATGTGGCATGTGCAGCTTTGCTTTTAATCACTAAAATGTAGTAGTGCAATAGTGTGTAGGATTACACTGTAATGAACAAACTGAATTTCTGATTTGCTTTACCACTCCAAAATGTAGTACTGTGTAATTATTAGATGGGTGGTCCTGGCCTTGGGGGATTGCTGCTACACTTCACTAGAAAGGTTTCTGTACACTACACAAATACGTTCAAGAAATCCACCCCGCATCTGTGTATTGGGCTGTCAAAAAATTTAATGAAAAGTCATTCTAATGGGTGACCCTTGGCCTAGTTCATATTTCCTGTCAATTATGAAAGTAGGAAGTCATGCATAGTTATGAGGCATGGGAGGGCCTATTAAAATTCATAAGTGATTTGTGTTTATAGCAGAAAACTCAACACAATTCCACTTGGCCATATAGATTAAATGCAGATCATTGCTGCATTCCTTAAAAAGAGGAAGGCGAGTTGCATTTCTGCTAAATTTTAACAACTTGATCTATATTTTACATATGTGAAGTTGAACTTTTATATATACCCAGCCCCCTCTACAAAAAATAGATTTTATTCTGCTGAAAATATTGACAGCGTTTAGTAAAAGCGTTTTCATAATCAGCTGTTTGTTCAATGCCAGAAGCAGCCCAGGAAAAACTCTCTAACCAACTGCCACAACAATGGGCTAATTGTTTTCTGGTAATTACACCTTCTTCACCAGTAAACGTTTTGCGGACCTCTTGGGCTCTTGTGTAACTGAGGTGTGTGTGTGTAATTACATTTCTTAAGGTCAACCTTTCACCAGGATGAATTAGTGAAATTGCATAGTTGACCACTTCAGGGCATGGATCCAAATGCAATTATCTTTATTAATAGATTTGCTCTTCAGTGATAAAAGATGATTCGAGAAGCAACAGAGTGACACAAAACATAAAACAAATCCTAAAATACAACATCTCCAACAACACGTTTAAGTGAGACGCAGATCCTAATAAGCTCTCCTCTCATTACTCCAAATTAAGAAGAAGTGCTTTCGTATTGACTCCTGAATGCCAGTGTAAATACTTTTTTGATATACACAAACATTTGATTTGTTTTCTCCAACTGTGTGAGCCTTGGTGTGAGATATTGATCAGCGTATATTCTGGTCAATCAGACTAAATGATTGCCTATAAGTCTTCAGCCTTTCCTGCTTGCTGGAAGGCATGCGTGGGATCTGCAGGAAACAGAATTATAGGAACCCAGATATGAGTTGCCGGGCCACTGATAGTTTCTTGCAGCTTCCTGGAACAGAGTGATGCAAATGTACAATAAACAGGGCCTAAGCTGGTGGAGGTCTTTCAATCACACAGGGGCAATAGTTCAACCCCCGCCATGCATAATCCGAGTCTTGAAACCCCTGGGACTCCAGCTTCCAACCTGCTCAATGGCACAGCGATATTAGATAGCCATATGTAGATTCACTAGGCAAACAGACTCTTATGATAACACAATACACTCTCTTTTCTACTAGGAATATATTTGAAGTTAACTTATGATTTCTTATGAGGAAAGGCTCAAATTGAAGGCTTAGCTTTGTGCCATCAGAATTCGATGCAGCTGTTTGCTTTGTTTAACGTCCTCGATATATCTCTTGCTGGGAAGAAATTGGTATCTCCTCTTTGTGAATTAAGTTGCCTGGATGTTTGCATTATAGACCAGACACAAGTGAAGTGTGGCTGATAAAGGGCCTGTTAAGAGGAGGGAGAGGAGAGAAAAATGATAAAAGGTGAAGAAAAACTTAAAAGAAACACTGTTAGTGTAACAAAAATACAAACCGTGTAGGTGTTGTTATTTTTATTTTAACTGTGGTTTCAGAATCAAAACATATTTCAATTACACCTTATATGGGTTTATTTGTTTCATATATGAGTCTAAGTGAAAGTTCTTTAATCAAGAAGTTCATCCTCTCCCTCAGACTGTCATATAAACGCCTAAACATGTACACAGTGCCCACAAAAACCCACCCACCCACAAATATAGGCCAGAGTGAAAACACACATGTGCACTGTCTTCCTATGACACATGCATTCACCAGAGAAGCCCATATGGATACAAGTGCAGAGACAAATATACACACAAACAGCAGGAAGGTCTGTCTGCACGTGGGGGAGGGGAAGCATAGGGACAGAGGATCGGCAACTGGGATGAAAAGGAGGGTGATGGGTAAGGTTGGGGGATGCTGATAATGTTCTCCAGATCAGTGTAACCCCCTCCCCTCTTTAATCTACCCCCTTTCTCAACCTTCTTCCCTACTGCCCTCCCTCCATCGCCAGCAGCTCTGCAGTCCCAGCAGGAGCCTCTCCAGCCTGGGGAGAGGGTCCTTCCGGCCAGCAGGGGCTCCAGAGAGGAGGAGGAGGAAGTGGGGAAAAAAAAAGAATCGTGAGATGGGCCACTTTAGACTTGCATCTCATGATCCATGTGTAAAGAGGGGGTGGATAAGGAGCTGACAGTGATCCTCCGCTGTGCCTGTCCATTATTTCAGTTAGAGCAAACTGACAGCAAGACGATGTCTTCAAAATCCACCAGATCAACCTTATTGTTTGCAATAAATGTAGCAGAAATAGCCACAGGAGTTCCTATCAGGACAAGGCTTTCTGAAGTAATTCTCCTACCATGTCATTGCCAGTTTTTCCCCCATTCTTGTTCCTTTAAAACTTGTCTCATTCCTATACCAGTGGCTTGTCTAAGCAGGATATTTGTGTATTTGTTCCTAATGATGCCTCTGAGGTGCATTTTATTTTGTCACTGATATAGTGCTGTAATTAAGTGGCTCTCAGTCCTGCTCCTCAGTACCCAGAGTGCTGCTTGTTTCCAGTCCTGGTAGAATCCTAATTTCATTCAGCTGGTGTTCCACGTCTAAATCAGTCCCTGATTACATGACAAAAATGAAAACCAGCAGGGCTCTGAATTGGAAACAACCAGGAACGAGATCAAATGAAACTCACTGCATGACAGAAAGCAAAATGCAAATGACATCATTTCAAAAGTAACCGTGTCTTTCAATTTTCTGAACTTGCCTGGTGGAAAGTTTAATGTGTAAAAAGTGAAGCGAGGGGGCTGCTTCTTTTGGTACTGATCACGTGAGCCTGCTTGGAGTAAGAGATGATAATGATGATATAATAAGAATCTATTAGCCCTTCAGTTTTTGCATGCCTAATAATTAGATTAATTGAATGACACTCATTTAGAGAAAATGAGGGACCCAGTGGTGTTAATTCAACCTGTGTTTCCAGATGCTCATTTCTAAACAGCCAAGTGAACTATGTAATCATAACCCACCATCTGGGAATTCCCCTCCAAGGCAGCAATAGGAGTCGGCAATATAATACGTTGTTAAAGCATCGACTGATGGCTGCCTACAACTAAACATTAAAGCTGCTGCTGGTTTTCCAGGGGTTGGGTGTGAAAAAGTGAGTGCCTTGATTATTAACTTCAGGTTAATTTCGGGCACCTAATGCTAATTTCTGCCTTTTATATGAAGGTAAATAAGGTTGTTATGGCTGTGTTAATGATTAGCATACCTCACAGGTGTAATTCTCTGGGAGTATTGCTCTGAAACTCCATTGCTTCAGTAAAAACCACTCAGTGCCGTGCCAACAAAGATGGGAGACTGACTAATTTATCCCCAAATTTGCACCATGTACAAAAAATCATGCAAATGAACTGGGTTCTCAATTGGAAGACACAGCATTTGGGTGACATTAATCAAAGAAAAATATGCAGACAAAGGTGACAGTAATCCCAATACTCATGCATAAGTGGCACAGCTGTGATTTTTCCTGCTGTATAGCTGTACAGCTCCTCGCATGGACTGTAGAACGAATGGAAATTCTATAAGTTCCAGATGAACCTCGTCTCATTATTTTTTATTTTAGCTCACAGGGATCAAACGTCTGTGGAGGTTTTCTTTTTCACACTTAGGTGTTCAGGCCTTCTAGTTCCGATAATGCAATTACAAGTATCTGTTGGTTCTTCCATTATCACTTAAAGTTGGCAAGAAGCAAAAGACTTCAGCTTGTCATGAAAGAAGATACCTTATTAGATAAAAATGAACTAGTGGTTTTGCAGCTGAGATAAGATAGAAGTTTGGCTAAAAGTTGAGGTATTTCAAGCAAACATTTGTCGCGTGCTGTCCGTCAAGATCAATTATGTGAGTTTATGTTTTTTGGTCTGGATAATGATGATTAATTTAGACATGCAATGATCATCTCACAAAGCCTAATACTCAATATATGTGTACATCTTCATTAGCTCAGCAAAGCCATAAACAGTTCCTTGAAGTGTGAAATTTCTGAACATTTGTCTATTCATCTCCTTGCTGTACAACTGTTTTGAGAGCAGTGCACTACCACAGCCTGAGCTCACCTAAGCTCTCAACTCAGTTGTAGTGCAATGCAGCCTAATCCCCCAACAGAGCCGTCAAGCCAGCCTGCAAACAGAGCTCACTGCTGGCTCTCTCTGCATGGAGCGAGCAAACCAACATCATAACAAAGGGTGTTTATGGAAAAATAGATGCTGGCGCAGCCGACCAGAAAGGGCTTAGCAGTGATCAGACCCCGCTCCCACCTTTATCCTTCACCGTTCACATTGAAATGCAAATATCAAGGCTGGGTTTCCACCCGCGTGCCACTCACAAATTGAAAAGCAGTTTTTATCTATGCAAATGCAAGCATGGTAATTGAAGTTAATCAATCAATGCTAGCTTTCACTAAAACCTTGAACATGATTGAATAAAGTAATTATCATTCAGGAGAAAATGATGAAGTTGTAGACAGCATGAACCTTATTAAAGGAGGATTTTGAGTCACAATGGCTTAATTTAGCCAGCAGCACCCTCTGTGTCTTCCTCCTCTTCTCCCCTCTGTCTCTGCATCTCTTTCTCACTCTTCACTTTATCCCCCCCTTTTCTTTACTTTGTCACTCAATCTTGTGTGAAGCAGGAGAGCTCACAGTTGAGAATATTTTAAAGGGGGGTGTGAAATATGCAGACAACCTGTGGTAAGAAAATTGGGTAAGTCCTGGCCCAAAATATTTTATTGCAGATTTGAAGCATTTTGTGCTCTTTTTACATGACAATCAAATGCACACATAGTCCATGTTGCAGGAAGAGAGATGGAGTAAAAAAAAAGTTTTTCTCTGTGGCATATATTCATTCTGTGCATGTTATCTAATCATCTTGAAATAATAAACTGTTTCTAAATAGAATAAATGGGAATCAGTGCTACCGTTGGCTGATGATTCTGCTTCTGTGTTGCCAAATAACTTTTCATTAATTAAAATAATTCCATCTTAATTAAGTGTCAGCAGTGAGGCCTTCAATGTGAACCTTTAGACGTTCAGAACTGTTCTACACTGAGTGAAACCAAAGCCCTTCCAGATTCACATCTTGATAGATTTATTGTTTTGGGGGGTGACTTGACACTTGCACATAACAGTTGAGTTTTGCATTGAAATAAAAGAAAGCGAGACAGAGAGACATCAGAGTCAACCACATTTAAATGAAATCCCCCTCCAGCTTCCACCTGTCATCCAAGACTGGTAATTGAGACTTCCTGTGAGCTGTGGCTAGCTACCTTACCATGGCTCTCCTGGCTGCTCCCCTCCTAGCAAGGCTAGTTAAAGGCCTCTTTGGTTTGTCACAGAGTTTAATGTGCACCCGACATAATTATGCAGGATTCACAGTGCTATCAAACTGCAATTCAAATTAGTTCAGGATTAAAGGCACAGAACAGTACTGGTTCCTTAATTGCATTGTACTGTGCTGATCACATTCAAATACCCATTACTCATTCCCTCTGCGGAGCAATAAGTCAGAGGGATTAATACTGAGGCAGGTGACAGGGCCAAGCCATTAAAAGGCAGTTATGCAGAAAGCATGGCTGGTTTTATTCACGTTAATGAAATCAGTGAAATGAAACTGTAATAGATTTATCAAAGCTCAGATGGATTTGCAGTAAATCAGTTTGATTCAGGCAATCAAACTGGACAATGGAGATAGTTTTCAGCTACAGCAGTGGATATCAGGCAGCAGCATGTGAGAAGTGCTGATATTCTTCTTGTGAGGATTTGGTGAACACCCGGTGCCTAGGCCCTATTCCCAGAGCTGGGCCTGCTCATTTTTTGTCAGCTAAACGGTGCCAGTGACTGATAAAACATACTGCCTTACAGTTAAACACCATATTCTTCTACCCCCCTCTCATCCCACATCCTGTCTCGCTCAAGCTCTTTTCTTGAATTTATGGACCATGCGTTGCTGATTCTGGCTTGTTATACAGTGCACAAGTCCATGAATTAGAACCTAAATTCACTTACATCAAACGGATTAGCGTTGAAATCCATGCGTCTGAGCTCGTCTCGTGGCACAGAGCTTCAAGTCGCTGTCCAACACATACTAACTGGACAAAACTTAGAAAAAAACAAGAACAAACACACAAACAAAATCACACCAAGCATACTGCAGTTCCATATTTTCTATCTATTTATACCAGCAGAGTATTTAAAGGTGACTAATGGAAGCATCATGAAGATTATGCAAAAAGATTAATAAACACAAGTTATTATCTTCTATAACTACACAAAATGTATTAAAATAATTTAGTTAATTTATTTAAGAAACTAAATTAAGCTGCTTGAATTAGCATGAAACCTTAGGAGAACTGTGCCACTTCACACCACTTTCTCCAAGTCCTGTCTCTCACTTTTTCAATGTAAAAATGGTTAAATGACCTGAGCTCAAACGACATTATTCTTAAATGTGTTCCTAATGAGTCGTCCACTGTACGGTATAAATTCCAATTACATCCAATTAACCCCAATCAGAAGCACCTCATCTCTTGCCTCTTTTTTATTTAATGGTTCACTGCAGCTTCAACCATTGATTAGGCTGAGTGAGCACCACTACTAAATGACCACCTTGAAGGAGATGGGAGCTGTTAGCCTTAATAGAAACTGCGCTGCCATTATACCTTTTCATACACAGTTTCCTTCATTTAACAGCCAAGATCAACTTTTATATTGGGGTCTGGCGGGCCTCTATCCAGGTTGATTTTGACTTTAGACCATTTTCTTTGAGGGAAAATGTTAAGTAGAAACCTCTCATCCATGGAAACTGTCCCATTATTTTCTAATTACAATGCATTTAGGTCTTTCAGAAGGCATGCATGATTATACACAACGCCATGTTAATGTGTGCTCATTGGAGTTTGTGGCTTTGTTTGAGCAGCCTTGTGTCCTTTTGTGTTTTACTTAAAACCACTAAAGACAAAGTGAAAAGAGATAAGTGTGAGACTGTGTATGCAAAACTGAGAAACGGCTAAATCTGTAGCGTACAGTATCTCTGATAAAACATTTGAAGCTTAAAGTGATTAAAGCAGCTTACTTTATTTCTCTCTTGCTTCGGTCAGGATCAAGACAAGACTTTCCCTGACCACAGCAGAGACAACGAGGACTAGAAATAAAAGCATAAACCCATTCAACATGTAGTAATCTCGAGTGTTAGAGCTGGCAGCAGTCACTTGGATAAGCCCTCCCACATACTCAGTCTTGAGAATTTCCCCGTTTGTGTACTTCTGAGTAGTTTGCATTGCATAATGCCCACATGGCTAGACATAACAATCTGTAGATTAATCCTAACAAAAATATGTGCTAGAACTCCCTGGCTTTCGAGTGAATTCAAAATACAATTCCCTTACAATTTGAGCTTTGTTTATACATAAAAAAACAGTGTTGGTTTCTTAATGAAAGCATCCATAGTCAACATTAGAAGTGGATTAACCAGAGGAGAAGCAGATATGCATAATAAGTCTTTGAAACAGCTTTCACATACAGTTGTCAGCCAAACATACGACGCCTTGCCTTTGACAGTCGGCATAAGAGAATAATTGCTTTATTTATAGATGGGGTGAAATTAAACACACTTAAAACTCTGGGACAGTGCAGTTTAATCAGCCCCCTTAAATTCAATTCATGCTCACAATCACAATGCAGCTGAAAGCAGGGAGCATTAAATGTATTCCCTTATTACTCTATAAATGCAAGTGGCCAAGCAGACTAAACCACGTAGTAAATTAATAGTAATAAAAATTCCAAGTGCACAGACAGATGAAGAAATAAAAGCCTGCAACGAAAACAACAAGCAGCCAAGCTTAATAAAATGCAAGACAATAACATTTCTCTGGACAAATTAGATGCACATATTGTAGCATATTTAAACATATCTAATGTTGATTTGTATCTCATTTAGCTTAGACTAAATGAATATAATAAATATGTAACATTCATGGTTCTTTTGGGAAAGTATGATGTGGAATGTTAACGTAACTCTTACTAAGGCAGCTCATGCATTATTGAAAAGTATGAGCGCAGAAGTCCTTTCAATGAAACATGAAATGTTTTACACATCATCAGGATTATTGGCTTAAGTGATTACAAGCTGCCAATTTGAGATACAAAGAAATAATAAAAAAAAGAAATTGTAGGTTTAAATATCTAATTATGATACAGGCAGTTTTGGCCTGTTGACCTTTATTGCATTCTTTAAGTCTTATTGGAAAAAGAAAGGGAAATATTTCAAACAAAACCAGGTTTGTACAGTATTATCTGTATGTATATGTTTGAATATAGCATCTTCCAAAAATGGTGCCCTTTAAAGCACTTGTCTCATATAAAACAGAATGAACCTTACTTTAGTCTAAGCTCAGTATCTTTAGGAGGATCCTTTAGTCATTGATTTGGTCAGTGATGGGAAATCTGCAGGTTTGTCTGATCTGTAGATCACGGCAGACACATGTATTTAACATGCATGCGAGTGCAGATTGGTTACCATCACATGAGCAAGGAACATGTACACAGAAAGTGGATGACTGTACTATAATAAGATCAATATGGCACCTCCGCGTTGCATCAAAAATGGTCCAGTTTTTTAATTAGCTTGGTGTGTGGTTATGAATATGAATGTAGTCTGATATGCTGCCCACACATTTTAGGAGAAAAATGGCAGTAAAGGATTTGTAGGAAAATGGTAAAATAATTTTGGCAGTAGGACTTTTGAAAGTTTTTGTCTGATTTGTGTATCAGTATGTTTTCTGAAACCTTGCCAGAAACCCAGAACAAAGGCTTACCTGATGTTAGACTTGCTTGCAAATAAATTCTACTTGTCTCATCTTTTATAATTATTAAATTGTAATGTGTGAAACAGGTGACAAAGCAGTGACTCAAAGAGTAAGGAAACAGTGGCTTGATGCATAGATTTCCGATCCCATTTGAAAGCTCTTTAGGTTTCCTCTAATTTATTAGGTTTTCTAAAGTGGACCTTTTACCTTAAATGTTAACGTGACTGTTTAGCTAAATGTTTTAACAATGTTATTTCTTGGGGTATTTTTTAATATGCAGTAGTGTAAAAAATAACAAAATAATCTCTATGGTTTATGTGATTTTTTTTTTCATGTTTTAACATAGGACCTGGTTGCACCTGCTTTACTGCCTTCCTAAAGTAGCTCTATGTCACGTAGAAAACCTGAAAATATCTATTTCCAACTTGTTTTAACTGCAAATTGACATTGACCCACAAGCTGTTTTTTCCTAATATGCCGTGTCACTTTACAACAGAGTTTCACTGTTTTGATTGATCATCATGACTATTTCAGAGAAATTAAAGGCTTTATCAGAGAAAGGGCAGAAAAGAAAAAGAGAGAAAGGGACGTGGTAAGAGATGAGACAAAAGTCAACACTGAAGTGACTTTTACTGATTTGAAAGAGCTCAGAGTTCAGGTAGGATACAAGATGCAAGCTGGTGAATTAGCTGCAGTGACAAAGGGCTTCGCTAAGAAAGTCTACGTAAGTTTCAGTTTTTCAGTCAAAATACATGAAATACAAAGACACTGTATATGTCTAATGTAGATAATAAACTGAACGTATCACAGTGATTGGTACTATTGACCATGTTTTTACCCTGCTGATTATCTATAAGAAAGAAAAGGGTCCAGCAGACATTTTTACCACCCCAAAGAAACTTAAACAATTATAGGACTTTATAAAGGACTTTAGCATTCAAGGGAAACAAATTGTTTGTTTGTTGTTTGTACAGACAAAATGATTGTACTGAGAAGAACTCATGACTTTGCTCTGATAAAGCGGCTTGACTGAATTTGGGCGTGCCCTTTTGATGCCCCATAGCATGTCCATCCCACTTACTTTGCATCCCAAAAAGTCAACCCAATGTCGACTCCAGCTCTGTAACGTTCTCTTCTTTTCTTCACTACAACCAGTAATGTTCTCTTGCATTTCCTTGCAAAATCAGTCATGAGTATGCAGATTTAGAGAAATGACCAGTTAGTTGATATCCAGTTATTGGTAAGTGATGCAGTGCGGTAAAACAATACACAGCTGTCACATTATATCCTGCTTTGAAGAGCACTGGGATGCTGAAGGACAGAGATGGCTCCAGGAATGTGCACAATGATTGTTTGTGCCATCAAAGCCAGTCAGAAAATCAAGACTATGACGTTATGTAGTCTTGTTTATGACAAAGCAAATTAACCTAAATCTATGAAAAAAAGTGCAGCTGCAAGAAGTTATATTTCTTTGTTAGACTTGTATGTAAGGCAGATTATACATGTGGTATGCGTGACCAGCCTGAGTGCCACTTAACTATTTACTCGAGAAGAACTAACCGTCAGACAATGCCACCCTGGGAATTGTACCCAGGGAAAGTGGGGAATTTTAACCTACCCCAAGTGTGCCAACAAAAAGAGAGAAGGCAGTTCCAACAAACAATTATATTTATTATAAATCAAGTTAAAATACTCTACAAAATTCCTAGGACAGGGTGTGGGTAAACCTGGGGCTGAGACCTACTGGTATAGGATGGGGGTCCTAAACAAAAGGGGAGGGATGGACTAATAAACACCATACGTGAAGTTAACTCAAGCCAAAATCAAAAACACACAAAGGGGCACCATCACCAGGGACACCCTAGGCTCAGCACCTGGAAAGACAAAAAACAAAAACAAAAAAAAACAAAATTTAAAATTACACATATCCCCTGTCCCAACACACACACCTTGAGACTACTAAAATCACACACACACTGAGGATTTACCCACAATCGGGCAGTTATATCAGGTACAGCCAACAAAACAGATCTTACGCTGACACTTATCCACTTGACGTGTATCCTTCAGATCAATCCGGTCAGTCCACGAGTTCTCAAGTGAGGTGGCGCAGGAATAAAAGTTCTAGTTCCAAGCAAAGCAAAGCAGCAGTGGTGATGGTCTTCGGTAGGGTGTCATGGAATGCTGCACCGCTGAATCTGTAGCCCAGAGAGCATGTCTTGTCACGAATCTGGCAATCACTCGTCATCCGCAGCCAGTGGTTTGGACAATTTGCTAGCCTCCAGGATCTCAGTGCTGCCTGGAGCAATCTGTGTAGTTCACAGCAGCATCAGCCATTTAAAGAGGCCTCAGGGCTTGATAGAAGCATGCAGCCTACAATAGTACCCGAGTCCGCCAAATTACAAACAAAATAAGTGAAATATACTAAACAAAAAAGAAATGGTAGAATGTGTAATATATGCCCTGCCTGTGTTTTAAGTGCTGCTCTCCACTCTGATTGGCCAGCAGACACACTGAGGGCCACCTGTTAGCAGGTGCCAGCAATCACACAGGTGTATCCTGCTATATGCACTGTTATATGCAGTAAACATAAAATTCATTAAATTTTACAAGTTCTTAATCTTGATTAAAAATAAAATCCAAACACTAATCACATCAACAGAATATTAGAAGTCTCACTTTCACAATTTCTACAATACCTAAAAAACACATACTGTCCATTGCATATAACCCAGCAGACAAAAATTGTGATATAAAAAGAGTAGCAGAAAATTAAATTTCGCCACCGTGGCCTGAAAACTTTCACACTGCATTAAACCCACTCCACTTCTATCACACTCTCCCAATTACAGAGCATCAGCATGGTACTTGCTAACTCTGAAGGACATATAGTAAGTATACAAGGTTCATCATGTAAAACCAGAGGTTCAAAATCAAAAACTCTCCTAATTAGTTCGGTTTCACCAGGATGTGCTTTCAAAATGTCAGAAGTCTCCACACTTTGAACACATCCCACTAAGGTTTTAGACATCTCATACAAGTGAAATCCGCTTATTACAGTGACAGTCTATTGCAGATGAAACACTGTACAGAAAAAGTATGTTACATAGGGTACCTTCTCATAATAATGCACCTGTATAATATTGGAAGAGCTCTATAACAACATATGACAGTGTGAACACTTAGTAATGAGTGGAGCATATTTTTGGGGGTGATTATACGTTTGGTGATGGCTTGAGATTCCCATGACCTCTTGCTTCAGCAGCAAGGGCCTTATCTCTGGAGGGTCAATTACCATTCGCTTTTGCTTGATCTTGTTTGTTTAACTTGACACAGTGAAGAAAGGCCTGACATTGACCAGAATCTGCTGCATTAATGTGTTCCATGTTCTGCATTCATCACTGTCACTAAGGCAGAAAAGACTGCCGGCATCAGAGAAAGACATGAAACAGGATGTTTATGTGTGTGGTAAAGATGGATAGCAGAGAAAAGAGAGAAATGTGCATGTGGAAAAGAAATAAGGTAAAATGATTCACTTTCTTCACTTTGGTAATAACAAAAACATTTTTTTAATTTTGAGGAAAATGAATTTGATGTTAAATGAAATGTTCCTTTATTGCTCACTCTTCACGTTAACACATCGGAGACTGGAGCACTGATGCTGTTTAAAAAAACAGAAATGTGCATTTTTAATAAAAATGTGGGTCAAAGCTGACTGTGTGTGTTTTTTTTTTTTAAATTTTTTTAAGGGGGGGTGTTAGCACCACCTAAATGCACTGTCAGTGCTGTGATGTAGTTGATATCCTCCAGACGTAACTTTCAAGTTGCATTCTGTTACAGTGTAGGCAACATCAAGATCATTCTTTCTTTTGCTCGAGCTTGTAGCATTACTTCCTCCTTGTTGCTTTATTTTCGGTATGTAAAGTTGTAAAGTTGGCCCATGCGGTCAGACTGATCAGCGCATCCTTTTAATACTTAGATATTAACTCTAATGGCTCTAATGAAAATAACTGCAAAAATATTAGACTTTCTGTCCAGAAGAGTAAAATATGCAAAATAATGCAGACATTTAATATTAAAGCAGGTGAAAACTTCTTATAAAGTGTTTGCTGTTACTGAAATGTGTTTCATTTAGAACCAGCTTTGATAGAAACTCCCACACAGTCTCCTGCAATGAACTCATTGCCGAGTTAGTCACATGGCAGCTTTCACTTAGAGAGACTTGTCTCCGGAAGAATGTGTGCTTACAGGTAATCTATATGTTTTCAGTAGAGTTAATAAAGTCCTCTTTCTTGCAGCCCAGTTGCAGGGGCAAAAAACTGACTGAATGCTTCCATTAAAACTTAGTTGAAAACATTTTTTTCAATCATGTAGCCCAGGATGCACCAATGTAATCATTTTTATGAGACTTAAAGTCTAATTTGCAGAACTAATATTAGGAAATGCCAGTATCAAAGCTAATTTTATTGTCTTTAGTTGACTTAATTAGACAAATGATAAGATCTGAAGTCACTGAATATGCCTTTCACTATAAACTTGATCAGTTCCAGGACAATTTGTTTTATGGTTTCCCATTAAACCCAGGAGACAACATGCACCCTTAAGGGGACAATTTCAAAGAAAAACAACATGGATGTGCTGTTCCAGTCCACATTTGGAGCATTGCTACTGATCCTGCATATCAAACTGAGAGTCTGAGTGTCATGGTTACAGAGCTAAAAGAGGATCATCAGCACCTTGCACCTATTAAGGGGAAGAAATCTAAAACCTCCTCTCATAAAGGAATATCACAGAAACGCCCACTGATAATAATCAGAAATCAGGCTGTGCACACACATTCGTACACAAATACACTTTACTGTCTTTGTAGAGACTCTCCTCTCACATAGCATATCAGCATAATAATAAGAAAACTCATTGCATGTCAGTGTGACTGCTTATGTCCAATTACCTATACACAAACACAATTGAAGTTACTGTGAACTCAACATTAGCTCATTTGGTAAGTCATTTAAGAATAAGTAAGGTTAAGTTGGCAACAAGACTTTCCACATCTATTAAGGTATTTTGAGTGGTCAAAATGACAAATGGTGACAAAATATAGGATAGTGAGTAGAATATGGATAGATACAGTAGGAAGTCATTTCCCAATCTCATAAAACAAAATGTGATTTATAATCAGGTGTAGGGAATAGCAACATTAAGAAAGTAGCAAGTAAAAACAAAGTCAGTGTTACTAAAAATAAACAGGAAGAGGAACATTTTGCAGCTAATTAGGTCAGAGGAAACTCTAGGGAACTCTTGTCCTGGAGAGCTGAGCCAGATGACAATACATTATAGAAAAGAAGCACCTCAGAGAAGTAGATTTTCTTTCAAATAAAGCTTGGTAGAGGTTAAGCAGATTATAAAAAATCTACATCCACATTTTAGAAAATCATTTATCATCATAAAATTGTGACATTTTTTAATATTCCATCATTTACAGAACATTTTATCATAACGCACTTTGCAGTTCCACACACAAAGTTCCACAGGTGCCTTGAGGTTAAAAATATCATGCAAAAACAGAAGCGTGAATATGATCTTTAACCATGACTTTTGGGGCAACAAACAAAATTCACGATGGACATAAACAAACTGGATAAATTAACTGAAAAATTAAAATTCATACAGAAAACTTTGATGTCACATCTTCTTAACTAAAGAGGAGTGGGAACATCCAACTTGTTTTAAGTGCTCTTTTCAACATCTGCATGTCTGGTGTTAGTGTTTGTTAATGTCAAACAAACAAGTTGTACATCTCAAGCAACATTTCTCAGTTTTGGTCCTCATGGACAACTGCATGTTTTAGTTCCTTCCAACTCCAACACATCTAATCGAGGTTCATTAAACTGCTCGTCAAGTCCTCTGCAAGTCTACTAATGAGCCATTCATTCAGGTGTAGTAAAATAAGGTTACCTTTAAAACACGCTGGGCGGTGATCCTTAAAGACCAGGATTGAGAAACGCCGATCTAGAGAGATATGCATGTAATTTATGTGTCTGTGAGTTCTGCATGGTGGTTAGCACCACTGCCTTACAACAAGAAAGTTCCTGAGGGCCTCGTCAGTTATACAGAAAGCATGGGGCTGATGGCTGGGGCCTTTCAGTGTAAAGTTTGTATGTATTCTATGATGGGTACCTACTGTGTATTCTGCATCTATGTCACTCTGTGTTGCCCTGTGGGGTGGTGACCTATCCAGCTTGAATAGCAAGCTGCTGTTCCTGCCTCACAATGAGAAATTTCTAACATGGCCACAGAAAAATTTCGATTTATTTTACCTATGATAACATTTTGTCAAGGCAGAATAAAATTTAAAGACGTATACAGCATTGATAACAGAAAAGACCTTTATGCAGATATGGCTGCCCCATATCACAATATGCTACATCTGTTCTTCCTCCATGAGTTCAAAAACTAAAAATTGTGAAGTAAAACTGTATAATCTCCTAAATGACATGTATCCTGCATGCTTGATAGCAGAGCTGATTCTTTCTCTTTCAGGTGTTGTGAGGGCAGCAATCAGACCTACAAGTGGACTTCAGGTCAGATGACGTACAAGTGAGAGAATTACAGGAAGGGTGAGGTTTCAACTCAGCTCTTGCAGAATCAAACTGTATCAAACATACTGCTAGGTAGAGTTCCAATAATAGACCAATGCAAACAAAACTCCTTACAGGAATAGAAATATAAAAACAATGCCTTAGTGCTCACGCAGGCAGCGTGAATGGCTTTTGTGTAGTGCATATTATTTCAATCTCAGTGCAGCCGTGGTGCTGAGCAAATCTCAGTAATTAACCTATGGTAATGACAAAAGCCAATTTATGGCTCTTAAAGATCAAATGTATCTGGGTTAATGTGAGGTCAATCTAATGCATGTGTGGGAATACCAGAGCTGGAATTGAAGTGTCTGGTTGGTGAGAGGTGTATTGGGACTGCTGACAGTGTGAATGGTGCTGTCAAAAGCATCCATTCTAAAGAGACAATAATGTGCAAGCTGTTGTCGAGATAAATTTATATGTATAGTAAATACCTTTTTACTGTAGTGATTGTTATAATGTGTAGTCATGAGACAGAGTGCATATTCAGCTGTGACTGTGCAACATAATACAATGTTGTAATGGCAAAGTTTCCTTTAACATAGTTCTCATAATTCAGTGCACTAGATCTATATAACATGTACCCAAAACAAATGTCCTCTCAGGTCTCCTTGAGGAAAAAGTTCAGTTTAAGTGCATGTGAAGCCTAATCAACCTTAATCAAATTCATTCACATTCATTACGACCTGATGTTGCATACTTGATACGTACAATTTCTGAGACATTTTGCGTCACTGTATGGTAGAAGTTTTATTCAAAACCCTGTTGTTCACCATATGATGCTGGTGTCCTGCACCCTGATGACTACCAGGAAGCAGAAGATCACACTATAAAAATCTGACCTATTTCATGGTATTAAACAATAAATATACAAAAAAAAGCTGTTTCTGACTTTTTTTTAAAGAGTCCAAAAAGTTTTCAGATTTTAAAACGTTGATGTTTCTGGCCCATAAAGGTTTGATATGTATTGTGATGTGAGAGTTTTAGGTGTTGCTACTATTCACATTGCTACCATTCACAATCATATGCATAAATAACTAATAACATCTATGGATGAACACAGCCACTATAACACTATATCAGCACAGGGGAATATGTCGTTTTTCACAGCATTTTTTTTTTATATTGGCATGAACCTTTTATAGGTCTTGTTTGAAGAGTAGTAAGTGTTACCTGTCTTTTAAAACTTCTATTATAGTCATAAAATTTGTATTTTTTATGTGAATGTCATAAAAGACCAACAACACAGCACAACTAAATCAACCACAGTAGTTTAAGAATAATTAGAGTGAAGATGTCTAATTAGGCTTTGCATTGGTCCCTGCAAGTTCAACAAAAACTTTTTGTTTGTATGTTTTGTTTTTAATGTTTAAAATCATCTTACTTATATATATATGCGTCCACATGACCACTTTAACAACTTTAGAGGCTTTACTCTGTACATAGAGTCCAGATGTTGGGCCACCTGGACACAGTGACTGACAAAATGGGCATTAGTTATTCAGCCAAACTCCAAACAGAGCCTACTGACAGATCATGGCTCCTGGGGAGTTATGCTGCATTTAAATAGCACCTTTTGATATTAGATCAATACAGCAGATTAACAGTCAAGTCACTCATGGGCAGATGCTGCAGGGAGACAGCATGCTTTGACTGTGATACATTATGTGCCAGAACTAAACAAAGAAGTTATTTCAATTCCGATGGTTTTGTTACTTTTTTCACAAAAGGTCAAGCGCTGTCAAAAATATCAGCATATTGACCTTTTTAAACATTCTAGAAACATTGGGATCATAGATTAAGCTTTCTTCCTCTCTTCCTTGCTAACAAAGGGTTAAAACTCATTCACACCAAAGTCACAAGGGGTTGCAACTCTCTGTGCTTGTCTGTTGCAGGTCATTGTACAGTTCATTTAAAGTTGAACATGGCATGTATTGTCCTGGTGATATGTGTGTATTGTCAGGAGGGCTGAGACACTGCAGGATGATGACGGCACACCTGTTCACACAGTTAGCTCAGTTCAGCACAGTCCAACAACTTTTAAAAATACCCATGCTTGCACTCTAAGTTTTAAGCCTTTTTCAGTACTCTGTTATGGAAACACATCAGTCTGTTCAAGAAATTATAGCTTTTTATGCTTGGCTGTTTGTTCTCTCTCTTTCTCTCTCTCACACACACACACACACACACACATATAATATGTTTAAAATGAACAGTTAAAAGGAACCAGTTTCCCCAGCATAAGAAATCTGGTGACATGAATTCAGTAATTGAAGATGTGACATAATCATAAACTGGGAAGTAAATAAGTTTGCCTGTCTGAATTTACAAAATGCTCTGTAATGTATGTAATGGTCCGTCTAAGGTAGACCCTGCGGCACAGCTGCTGGGAAAACCTCCAGCCCAATTGTCACCTTCAAATAGTGTGTATAAATAATAGATGGATGGATTTTACAGGACTTGTAACACACCATCATAGGTTGTTAAAATAATTTACTTTAAACAGCAAACAAATTTACTAAGGTTGTATTGAAGCAGGCTGCAGCCAAAAATAGGAATGTATCCTTGAAAATGACAGTAAAATGACTCATTTTAAAATCACATCACTGAACAGACAGAACAAGTTTTATGAAAATATCTCACGTGTCCCACAGCGAGACGGAGAGACAGCTTCCAAAGGATTCAAAACGTTTGTGGAAATCACATTGACTAGATGGGGCTGCACGGTGACGCAGGTAGTTAGCGCTGTGACCTCACAGCAAGAAGGTTGCTGGTTCGAGCTTAGCTTGGGGGAGGTCTGAACAGTGGCCTTTCTGTGTGGAGTTTGCATGTTCTCCCTGCTTTAGTGTGGGTTCTCCTCCGGGTACTCCCACAGTCCAAAGACATGAACCTTGGGGATAGACTGATTGGAGACTCTAAATTGCCCATAGGAGTGTGTCACTGGTTGTTTGTCAATTTGTGTTGGCCCTGTGATGGACTGGCGACCTGTCCAGGGTGTACCCCGCCTCTCGCCCGATGTCAGCTGGCTCCAGCTACTCCTTCAGGGAATAAGCAGTTTTATTTATTTGCATTATTATTATTATTTATACTGAGGTTGGAAAAACATATAGATTTTACAAACACTTGTTAAAAAATTAACTGGTACTTATACTAGATAATAAACCTGTCATACTGAGTTTCCTGTTTCATCATTCTGCAGACCGAGCGTCCTTCATGACTTGGGGACCAAAACCCCTACAGGTTATGGACACTTTCCCATATATGAGAAAGACAGCTCAGACAGCTGTGTTGGCAAACAAAAACACAAAAACAGTCATGGTTTGCAGACATACACATGCATGTCCCACAGGTATACTTGTGCATGCACACATGCACTCCCTGAGGAGAGATGTACAGTCTCTGACTCCTACAGCAGGGAAAATCAACTTCCAGCTGCTGCCTCTCAACAATCCACTATTTCTTATACCATAGTGACATATAAAGAATTAAATATTAATAAGCTATTGTGTATTGACTGAAAAAATACCTGCCACTGTAATGGGCTGGTTGATATTTCTGAATAAAACAATGACAAAGTCGTTATCAAAGGGCATTTTTAAAACATTTATGACAACTGAGTAGCTTTGCAGCAATAGGCCTCAAGTGGACACTAAAAAGCAAGCAGATGAAGACAGTACCCATTTACAGGTGATTCAAATGAAAGTTATGCACGATAAAAAATGCCTCTTAAGCTGTATTAACCTTGAAAGACCTGGCACCATGAATTCAACAGTGCAATTGATTATTTTGATGGGTAAAAAGGTTCAGCCAACACTCCTGAATGCATGTCATTATAGTGTCCAGAGGAAAATAAACTATATGAAGAAGAATTTAATGTAAAGTTTACAGTGTAAGCAAAAGGAGAAGCCCCTTTTGATCAGGGCTACAGGGCGGTACTGGAAATGTTGAGTGAAAAAGAGGGGGGAAAAAGTTTTTCATTCTTTAATTCCAGAGCCACACTGATGGTTTCTTTGTTCGGCTGACTCATGGCTGCGGAATGGAGCTCTTGTGTGGTGTGGAAAGATTTTACCACAAAAGCAAAAAGATTCCACTTCAGTCTGCAGGAAGGAAACAAAGAGAGTCTTTAAACATGCCAGTTCAAGTAGTGGACAGTCCAGTTGAGCTGAACTGTGAACAGTAGAGTAGAGCTCTACTGCTAGACATAAGGATATTATGGTGTGACTATGAGAAGCCACTGAGACCTTTCTCCCTTGAGGGAGGACTAAGGGAGGCACTGGCTATCCACTGTGGGGCCAGTAGGTCCTTTGAGGTGTCACTCCATACAATGTGACAAACCCCTCTGGTATGACCCATCTTCACACTCCCCCATCTTCTTTCTTCCATATTTTTAGACAAATGAGTGAAGACCCCAGCCTGGGCACTACCACAGGCAAGGACGTAGACGGCGTGGACTCTCCCAGTCACAGCTTCTCGCTCTATCACTTCACACTTATACCCCCACACTCTGCTCCATCACTTTCCTTTATCTTTTGGTCCTCCAGCCTCAGGCTTTCTTTGCTCATTTTGTGACTACAGGACTTTTACCAGGGTCTCGCTCAGACATACGCCACATGTCACCCTTCTGTCTGTGGCCATGCTGCCTGAAGCCAAAAGAAGTCCACCCAAGTCAAAAGAAGAAGCTTGATCTGGAAAATCATGACAAGTCCTCAACAACCCTTCCTGTCTTATTTTCTCTTGCAGTACAATTAATACAGAGATTAATATAAATACAAAATAGTCCTGCATTCAAATTCTACACTGTAAGAAATGTTTACAGGAGTTATGTTTAAAAAGCTGTTAAATAGCAACAGTGAAAGATAGTTAAATCAAAGAGTACGTTCCTTTGATTAATTGCTTTAATTTTTACTGTTTTGATATGCAGAAAACGTTATTATTTTGTGACAAATGAGTCAAAAACCTGTTGAAAACATTTGGCTTTTTCTAACAAAAAATGCTTTACAAGCAGCATCCTTGGTCCAGCTGTTTCTAAGTTGTAGCCATTGATAGAACAGTGTTTCTCGCTTTGCCCCTCAGATGCCGCTTATTGCCATTACACTGCCGTCCGTTCCTCTGTCCGTACAGACCATAATGTGCAGATGTCTCAGGCCACATGTGCAGTGATTCTGTGCCCGTGTATATGATGCGTGCAGGAGAAAAAGTAAACAGGAAGAGTAGCAAGTAGGCCATCTAATCACTCCATATGGACCAGACATATTGAAAATAAATTTGTCTTTATACTTTTAATGGTACAGTTTTTTCAGTTTTTGTTTTACTTTTTCAGTATTTCCATTCTTTTATTTTCATAGTACATCCATCTCTGCAGACAAGGAGATTGTGAGAGTCCCAGTTAGGACACTGGGTACCGGTTACACCCCGCCATGTGACATTTAAAGCTATGGAAATTAAACTGTTAATCCCAGAAAATGCAGATTCATACATTCAGTCTTTGCAGGATGATAAATTCCAGGACTGGAGTTGATCACAACACTGAGCAGTATCCTATAACACTTAGCGACTTTGTTTTGCTTGATCTCAGCACTATTTAGTTAAATATCATTTGTAAGTTGCTCATGTGGGCTTTTTTTAAACAGGCGCATGGATTTAGTGGATTAAAATTTGGTTTATAGTAACAAAGTAAATGAAAGAACTGCTGTAACATGTAAAACATACAGGTAGTTGTAAAATCTAAACCATCCTCTGCTTGTGTGTTATTTTTTCCATCATTTCTGTGATGACATTGTGAAATGTATGGTTGAACTACATGTTTAATTCATTGTCACTTTATAATTTAGTAATATCTAAAAACCAAAAACTGCCTGTATGATACTTTAATCTGGACTTTACAATAAAATACAATGGTATATCTCACTGTCTCAGTATGTTTTCATGTTAAAAGTTGTAATTGGGTTTATGGTATATCTGTTGCTTCAATGTTGAGCCACTGTTAAGTTTACATTTCTTTCTGTTCTATTTGTTATTTTACTATAAAAATTATATTATTAGAATGAACAATACCAGTTGTGAACTGTGAAACATACAGTTACACATAGTGGCTGTAGCTCTGGAGGAAGAGTAGTCTTTCAACTGGAAAACCAGGGGATCAATTCCAGGTTTCCCCCTTATGACACAGTGTTGTTAGACAAGACACTGAATTCTAAGTTGCCCCCTGATGTGTTTATCAGGGTGCATGGATGAATGTGTCATGTAGTGTAAAATCCTTTTAGTGGTCAACATGACTTGAAAAGTATTAGGCTATATAGGTTCAAGTTCATTTACAAAAAATCATTGTAATGGGTAGTATGCTGTTACTGTGTTGTTTACAGTGAAAATCTGGCAGCCAAAGCTTGCAGTAATTTACTATAACATATACAGATTGTTTTAAAGGTGCAGCTGGGGTCCACACATTGGTTTATTAGAAAAAACATGCTCAACACAACAGGAATGAAAGTACCGGTACTGATATTCTATTAATGAATGGCCAATAACTTTGGAAAAACACAGCAGTACATATACTGTAACTGCACTTGCAACTATATTTTTGTTTTGTACTGATAAAACGCAGGCAGTTTTCAGCCCCAATGTTCACAGTAAACCTAAACTATTTTAATAACAATCCCGGTTCCACAGTGACTTGAATGCAAGGCATGTAATTACCGTCACTGTAAACACATACCGAATGCAGACATTTTAGCAAGCATAGATCCAGAAATATGCTACGTGAGTCACACCTAAAATATTTCATGCAAGGAACATTATTACAATGAAAAAAAAACAAAACAAAATAATACGTTGATATATGTCAATAAGCACAATGCAAAAATATTAATGCTAGGCAAGTGTAATTTAGTTTTCAGAGTACAACACAGTGAAAAAGAAAACTTAAGGCCTCTTTCGACAGAGCTCTACTCTCTACAACTCTACTGGATCGGGAGTACTCTACTTTGTCTGATTGCTTTTC